>CM067376.1:237328529-237391007 GCA_034510155.1 Eucriotettix oculatus | reverse complement strand
AAGGACTCGTCTTTTGTTCCATTTTCGCCGGGAGGGCAACAACTCGTCAGATCTTTGGAATCTAGTTGATCTCAGTCCATATTTGAAAAGGATGCTTTTAGCGCCGGACATGCGAAATCTGCGACTGCAAAGAGGTGCGATGATGTATTGATAGACCTGGTGCGTGCTCTCGCATACATTTTTCTCTCCACCCTTGAACAAAACGGTATAAATTTATTAAATTCGAGGGTAATTGAGGGTGTGTGGTCTTCCAAATTATAGGCTGCAATTGATGATCCAGATGGAACCAAGAAAAGGTGTAGTGATGGAAAAAAGAGGCAAGACAGTCGGCGTTGAGAATCAGAGGAGAGAGGAGTTCTTTCAGGAGAGTGAAGAGTCTACGTCAAGAACCATGGAAAAGAGTATTTCTCTCTGGAGAGTGGACAGTCTGCTTCCTGAACCTCCAAACAGTCGGCTGGGAAATACTATAACAGGCTAATATAAAGAAATCCATTTACTAGAAGATGCTGGCAACTCCAGAAACTCAGCTAGTAAGTAATAAAACCATTATAAAAAAACAGAAATGTGATAATAATTTACAAACTATTTATATTATAAATGGTGTTAGCGAACAAACAAATATTTCATTAAATGTATTCAATCTGATTACTGAATAACTCAACGGAAACTTACTTGTAAATTCTTGTACAAAATTTCGTAAGAAGCGTGTCAAATCTTGTCTGGAATGCAATTTCACTTCCTTCGCAATGTAAACGAAGTTTCGCATTGCAATTGAGTCAGGCACAGACTTGCTTTCCCTCTCTCGTACCGTAGAGAATGTTCTATCTGAAAAAATATATCTGCTACCAATGCGGCGAACAATGCAGAAAAAACTTATAGCATAGCGGAATGAGGATATCATTTCAGAAAAATGGCAATTGAAAATACATATTATTTGGCTAAAGTTTACTATATTTTCTGCCTTTCGTTGGTCAATTATTTGTTATCATCCGAAAATATGAAATTACTTAGACGTTTCCAGTTACATAGTTTCGAGCGAATTTAAATTTTAATAAAACTAGTTCCTTACGAAACCTTTCACGAAATGTTTTTAGTCTGAGGAAACTAGAATAGGCTTCTTTATTTAGTGTTCTTCAAGACGAGCTGAAATATGCTTAAGAACTTCACTCTTTAATTAGTGGAATAATTAAGACTTTGTAAATTATCATCCTAAATTAGTGTTTCAAGTCTCACAATTTATATTTAACAAAGGATTATTAACAAAAAATACTAATAACTTAAATGTAATGAAATAAACATTTTCCAGTAGTATTTAAAGAGAACCACTTCTCTGTGTAGAACATAACATTCTGTTAGAAAGGATATTATGAAATGAATAGAATATCCGAGTCTTTCATTACAAAACTAAGTTCATTGGGTGATAGTCAATCATATTGGGGATTAATAAGACTGAATTCCACTTTTTTAATATTAGGATCTGTTACTCCTCTCTCTGTCTTCTCCCCCCCTCTAATTGATACTAATATATGTGTAAATAGTAACCAAGACGAATTATAATAGAGAATTAACTATAATATACATAATCTATTAAACTGGTTTCCTGCAACAATTACATGAAACAAAATATATTTAATGCATTTTCACACATACAACACAACGTTATAGTTTACAAATCTAAAAGTCAATGACAGTTATGTATATGAAACAACAGGTACTAAACTATTTAGTTTGCAACAGATTAATTAATTAAACTGGATTTATATTAAAAAAATTACCAAAGACACTTATCTCAGCTAATACGCATTATACCAACGTAAATTATTTAAAAATAAGTGAACTACTTTACTCTGCATATTTTCATTCCGTTTTGTATGTAATAATATTATAAAGCAATTAATAAACGTATTGTTTGAACAGTGTCAGGTTGTAATTGTAAAACACAACTACATACGGAATTTGGCGCAACACAATTAAAGGCAGGTGGCTGCTTGAGAGAAGTTGAAGGTTAAAGACAGGGTAATAAAAGCAATACAAATTGGCGTGGCCTGGGTTTTTCTAATGTTTTTGAGACTCGGTGACATAGAGTGTAATGAGTGTGTCAGTCGCTATTTTATTTCGTCACTGGGTGAAGAAGTCTCCATATTGGAAACACCAAGGCACCGTAGAGGCGAGACATTGGAGTCCCAAATGAGACAGATCGACCGTTTTGTGACTTTAAATCTAGTACCTGAGTATAACTCTTTGACCCCAGGAATTTTTGAAGGCGAGTCCCCTCCCAGAAATTAGGGAGAGAAACCGCGGGCCAAGCGGAATATTAATTGGAGGCTGAGGATCAGGAGATCCACCATACACATCACGGTGGGAGGCATGGAAATTGACCTGGAGAGGTGAAGTGGCAGAATTTAGAGCAGTCAGGCATGGAGATTTGAAGTAGGAAGACATCTGGAGGGTTCGTGGTGTTTGATCCACTGCACAGGAGTCGGACTTGGACATTTGAAGTAGGAAAAAGTTGGGAAATCGTCGAATGGAACTTGGAAGTAAGAAGGTGGAGATAGAATGAGAAATAGTGTTTGGAGTTTGACTATAAACGGCAGAATTGAGGAAGAGGCATCTTGTGAGTAAGAGAAGTTTGCAATCTAACCAGAAAGCAAACTGAAAAGGAGATAGACGGCAGCGAGCAGAAGCTGCCCCGTCTGCGAAATCCGTGCAATAGAATTCCTCGAAGGAAGACCTGGTACCGCCAGCAATTTATCACTTTAAGGAGTCGCCTGACTAACGTGGATGCAACCTAAATTACGAAAAGGGACGAGGAAGCCGTTGATTCACAAAGAGAAAACAGGTGTCTGTGCCACTGTCTGAAATGTGTCATGACTGTCGTCCTGCTGCCAAAACTCCCACAAAATGACCATTATGAAATTAATTGTCAGCTGACCTGGTCGTGGTAAAATTTTTAATTGGAGCCTAAGTTCTGTAATTGTTGTTTTCTTTTGTTTTATGTTAATAAATTTAATTTGCTTTTATTTTATCTAACAAAATAATTTATTCTGATTTAGACTAAAAGTCTAAAACCCGCCAGTTCATTATACTGTAACGATAAAACTCATCCCCTCGGACTTAAGCTTGTGGAGTTAAAATAAAGGGGATAGTATTTGATCCAAGAACAATAAAACCAGACATTACGGCTCGCATGGTGAATTCCCCAAGCTATGTTGAGATTTGGAAGTATCGGGTGTTTTTTCCCGAAATGTCTTTAAGGAGAGAGGTAAATTGTGACTCTCAGAGAAAAGGAAACATAAATGTTATTGGTCAATATCCATCCCTGCCACCTAGGTGATATAAAGAAGTAGGGAGTAGATTTTTAAAAGTCGTGCAGAAGGATTTTTGGGAGAGATTTTTGTCGAGAGCGGTGAGACGGGACAGATTTTCGAGAACAATAGATTTGGTGAGAGATTTCGAAAGAGATTTCTGGACAAATGATTGTAATTTTAGCAAGGGAGATTTCGAGCACATGATAGGCATTATCGGACAGGCAGTCTAAGGACAGGGGGATATACGGAAATTCTTCCTGAACCAGGAAGAATAGCTGTGGCTGTGATTTGTATTGAGTACGACCAAAATAGGAGGAAGACACTGGTCCGAGTAGATTATGTGTTATTATTCTGATCTATAAGGAGGCCCATAATATACGATCCGGAGCTTAGATGTAGAGGATTCCTCCTTTTAAGGAATTTATTTGTATCTTATCACATTTTGTGTCTATAGTGTTAATTAAGAAAGAATTGCCAGCTTAAAGTTCGAAAATGTCAACATTGTGATATTGATATAATTGTTTTTTGATCAAGTAAATTGTTTTCCTTTTTTATTATAAAAGCTCATTATTACTATATTAATATTCCACCTAAAATAAAAAATATCCCTCTATTCATTTTAGTACGGGCTGTGAGCTGACGTCGTTTTTCACCAAAATATCAGAGGAGTGGGGTAAATGGCTCCTTCCAAAGATGACAGATAATTACTTTTGATTGGAGGGGAACGGATCCCGCCACTAAAAGAAATCGAATAACGGAGAGGGGAGATGTTGTTTAAAACTGAGGTAAATAATTTATTTTCTGGCACTAAGGATTTAGGACATTCAGGATTCAGCAGTGAACAATAAGAATGAACAGTAAATATTAAGCTGACGGAGTGAACGCTGAGTATCAGGAGTTTAGGATATTAAGCATTAATCAGTGGTCAATAAATCAGTATGAAATTGGTGATTAAAACATTTTAATAATGGGTGGAAGGCTTGCTCTATTCTGTGGCGGAAAAGAAGAAAACGAAATGCGCAAAATGCTTATTCTACAACGATGAAGTTTGGTTAGGCCTTGCGACGGGACTAGAACATCACCTCTGACTCCCCCCGGGAAGTTCGAGGCTCAACTGAAAAAGGGTAATTACATTGTTTGTAACCTTATGCCGATTTCTTAGTACTACGAGTTTTTCGTAGGATTTGTGTATGTATTCTGCTATGAGAAGTCCTTTAAGACGACCCCTAGAATAGATCTTATGTTTATAAAGTGACATAAAATTCATCATATATTTTGTTTTATTCAAATAAATTAATATTACGAAATTAAGCATTTTGTACACTATTTCGCAGAGAACAGTCCTGAGATATTTGCAAGGCACCCTTCAAGTAAAAAAACCGGCAAGACAAACACAGCCATATAAGCGCAGTTTTTGTCTGAAAGGTATTTGCGGTTCGCTGAAAAAATCCGAGGTCCGACCAGGGTAGCAAGGTGGTTGACCCAAAAGATTTCTAGGGTTGCCCCCCATATTTTGAATTCTTGCAGAGGAAGGGTAACGAAGCCAACCCCATTGGAGGACCTGGGGAAGATAGAAAAAGCGGAGAGACCAAAGGGCATTCGGGAAAGAGAGTTGGAGGTGAGAGTCCTGTACGAGGAAACAGATAGACGGGCTGGCTGGCTTCGAGTCTGAGAGGAGAGGCGATCTGGCTGGGAGCATAACAAGGAAACGACGCCACAATACAGTCCTACCGTTTCTATGATGGCCCAGAAGCTGCCTTTGCGTTAAATCCAGGAATGCCGGTCAACAAGGAAGCTAGGGGACGATGAACCAACAAGGAACCAAAAGGCAAGAATCTCTAGCTCTGCTATGTGTATAAACATGCCATACAGTCCTGAGTTAAAGTAGATTGAATTCAATAAAGTCGCATGCAATATTATTTCTTTGGTTAGGTCTAAGCTAGGGAAATAAAATTCATTAAATTTAAATATTGTTATAAAGCTGAATATTTTACTTTTGTTAACAATAAAACTGTTTAAATTTCAAAGTTGAGATTTATTAGCGTACACCCATTTAAATATAGCTATAATATTTAATATATTTATAAAACTATAAAATCCACGTCACAATAGTTTATAAGGTATCCAATGTTTGTAATTAATGTACAAAATGTTTAGTATTAATCATAAAAAAGGCCGGCTTTTGGAATTAAAATGTATTCAATCATTGTATGTTTAAAATTAAAAATGTTAATTAAAGGATTTTTTCATTTTTCTTATTTTTAAAATAGTAAATACCCCTCTTATATTGTTTAAAGTTTTTCATAAATCATTTACATTTTACTGTCTCGTAGCAATATATTATTTATAAAAATTATTTGTGATTTCAAATGGAATCTACCTTCTTTTTTGTCGTGTTTCGACCATTTAGGATCACACGCGATCTCGTGATCACTTTACAATCCAAGTTTTGAGTTGGGCTACCGCACTTGTCGGTAGTGTGTCCAGAGGATGATGTCTAGCAGCTATGATCTCGACGAGACTCAATCCGTGTTTCTACAACTGGATTATTACACTTGCCTAGTAACAATTCATATATTCCTGACATCATCACAAGTCCGTAAATCATTGTCTATTATCTCATAATGGTGTCCACTATTCAGGAATCTCTAAATTAAGTACACTGCCACAAATATATTAAACAGCTATATAATTATCAAAATCAATTTGACGCTGATATACATTATTTTCTTCTTACCCACTCTCTCTATTAAGTTAAAAAATTATCTGAGATGAAATGCAAAACAATTTGCGTAAACTATTCAACATCAACTAATTTTGATATTACTAATATTATATGACACACTGCAAACGACGAAAGTGTCGGGGACAGTTTGCGTCGAGTCAAAATGGCTGACGATAGATAAGCAGAAAGAGGCATATTGTCGCGTGTCAAAATGTCGTCTGGATACTTGCTCCCAGCAGATATTGGCTGTTTCAAGCTGCTTAAAGCAAGTCTAACCTCATTATATGAGTAAAGCTGGAGCATCTCGATGAAACAGTTATTTACTACTATGTGTTATAAGAAGTAAACAAAAATGTTCAACATTTATTATTTAACACTAAGAGAAATATAAACTATTTTATTAATTAATTGTAAGTAAACGATAACTTTCAATCATATATTCAGTTATATTGGCGGAACAATAAAAATGCAAGACACTAATTTTTGGAAGAGTTTAATTCCTGCACAGAGATTGTTAATTTGTGAGGTAACTTTTCATGTATTTATTAATGATGCTCAATAGTTTTACTCCCTGACGTCTTTGAAAATACATGAGTAAACAGTGACGCAAAAATAAAATAAAATTTAATAAATACACCAGTGCACCACGACGTTGCGTTATCATTGGATCTACTTCAGGTTTTTTTGCATGGATTAATAAATGACTATAAGTAAAATCGGAAGATGTAAATGGTTAAAATTTAGAATTTACTATAGTTTTAATTATAATGTATGATAATAAAATGAATGTGACTAAAAATCTCTTTACTTGTAAATAAAATTTGTTTTCATGTGTATATGATTTCATATTAATACAATCGTTTAGCTCAAAAATTGGTATAAGGACTACAAGGACTTCAGTTTTAGAACTCATGTTGTGGATAGAAAAGACTATTAATGTATCATTAAGGAAGTACGTGCCGACATTAAGCGAAGTTTTCAGAGATACGTAAGAACATTGCGTGAGGTTGACTGATAGACCAAGAAATTATCTGCTCAGTAATTACTTGCCCTGAAACACGTAAGACACGGAAGCACGCAACTGGGAAGCACCGTGGAAGCGTTGTTCGTTCTTTTTTAGAGGTTGATATTACGTCTTACACTATTCCAGTTCTCGTTAGACACTTCTCTATTGCTTTGCCATCATGGTGAATCAATATAATTTCATTAATATCTGCGATTAAAGTTTTAGAAATCGTTAAAATGAGACTGCTTTTAGAAAACATTGTTATATTTGATTTTTAATTCTCAGTTGTATAAAATATATATAATAAATAAAAAATCTTAATTTGTGTATATGAATTGGATTAAAATGAATTTTTTAATGATTTGTTTAGTAATTCATGAAAAGAATAGTCGTTCGATATAAAAGTTTTGATTATGCCCTGGTATAGAGCTTGACACGCGGCTTTCATATTTAGCAGTGTAAAAATTGATGTTAATGCTAGAGAATTCCAAATATAATGCAGTATCGTTGCAATTAAAAATGTTAGTTTTCGAGTAGCCTTCACGAAGGCTCTTTCCCCAAACGGTCAAAATTATTTTAGTCCCAATCAAATTTCTATTACAATGCAACGATCGCTTCTGTTCATAAATATATATGTATATATATCATGATCTGTTTGTATAATCTAATAGAAATTGAAATAAGTGAATTCCTGCAACAATGCTAGGTACAAATATTCTTAAAAACTCGTAGAGACGCTCTGTGAAACGAAGTAAACCGTAGAACAATGTTGGTGATAGGTGTATATTTCAGCTCGCATAGGTTTGTGGCGTCAAAGAGGTAAGAGACGGAGGGAGAGAGAGAAGATGCAGGGAAGTTTCCATGCTTCCATATTTAATTGAACCCCAATCAATTTGTTTACATTTTGCCAGTCTTCACTTTTTTTGGGAAATGGGGGGGGGGGGGTAAACAGGCTACATGAGGGTGATCCTAAAACAAACAAATCCCCTTTAATAGCATAGGAAGGGAATTGAAAACGAGGGATGCGGAAGGTAGCCAAGGGTTAACTAGGACCCCCGGCCTATAGTTTAAGGATCCTACCCGGTGTTTCACCTAAAGAGATGCAGAGAAAGCCTTAGGATACCTGCATCACGTAGGTCGGGAATTGGGTACTATTCTCACGCCGAATGATGGGAGATAAGTCCCTTCTCCGTGTCTTCCACCAGATTTAGGAGGTAGTTGACCGACTTATCCAATGAGATCTTCGACCCCAGTACAGACACCTCCTAAAATAGGTGACGGTGGCTCAGCATGTGAGAACTTTCAAAAACCCAGAGAGAGTACGAAGCATTGTCGACGAAGTCAGGTGAGCCCCGCGGTATACTCTGGGGAGAGGTGTCTGCGAGAGAAAACTCCCACAGGCATTCATTCAGGGGTATCCTTTTTCCGGGGTCAAGTGGGCTACATGAAGGTGATCCTGAATCAGGCAACTCCCTTCAATTGCTTTGGAAAAGGAATTGAAAATGGGGGATGCGAAGGTAGAGCAAGGTATCCAAGAGTTGAATAGGGTCCCCGGGCTATAGTTTAAGGATCCTACCCGTACATTAGTGAAATGTGTTTACAACAACTAGAGAGAGAGAGAAAGAGAGAGAGAGATAGAGAGAGAATGTACGTGGTGAAGAAATATCTGATAATAAGCTAAATTTATTTCGTACGTGGTTTTGAAAAACAGCTACATTTTTAGTATACTTGGTAAGAGTCAATATTAGTAATGAGCTTGTCTGACGTGTAAAGGAGTAACCGAACTCATCCTTGAAACGATAAATTTGAACAGTTTGTGTAAATGGTTTTAAAATGTCGATAGTGTCCCAGTTGATATATTCGGAGGTATATACTGTGCTAGAATTAGTAAATGATATTCAAATCATATTGTAGCTCACGTTGTTTGGAAGTTAATTAAGGGGATACGGTTACACGGGCAAATTTTTATTCTGTTAATACACCTGGAATTCTATGACTCTTTTAAGATATTGTAATTCTTTAATATTCCAGGAGAATTACGGACTCGGTTAATGAACTGTCAGTTGTTATTCAGGTAACCAACTTGCTATCGACAAAAGCTGGAGTGTGCCCATCAATATTAATGGTCCAAGAAAAGTGACAGTCTTGATCAAGTTAAATCACGTGTTAATCAAAAGACTGTTGTCAAATTAATTACTTTCCTGGGCTAATATAACATGGCCCACCATGTGTAAATTAAATGAAATAAACCAAAATTAAAATTTCAAACACTAAATTCCTTAAAATTTAAAAGAAAAATTTATTTAAAAAAGAAATAATCTACGTTTGAAACATATTACTTTTTGCCACAATGTTACCATGTTTTAGGCTGGAAACTAGAATAGAATAAATTATTTTTTATTAAAATTAAAAAGAATTATAACTTATTGTTGTAACACTCCCTGGAAGGAGAATTCCGACGGCTTAACAGTAAGAATAGCTGTCTAAGGAATTGGAGCAACGCTCAGTTCATTCTGCCACGCGGTCTTCTGCTTTTACAGTCGCACTTCCACCACCCACTCTCCTACAAATCTCAAATAAGAATAACTTTCTTACTTTTTGCAAAAAAATCCTAGCTCCCCTCCCCTCTCCCTTTTTCAGTAGAGCTCTCCTAATTGGTAGAAACTGGCATCCCCCAGCCAAATCTATTAAATGTTTCCTGGTTGGTTGGGTCTGCAAGGGTGGAGACGGTTTCTGGGAACCTCGCTATATTTAAACAGAGGCTTCTTCCTAGAATTGTTTACCTGTACCTGGCCATGCATTTATCAGCCACACATTTAGCACAGACATTTACGATACCTAAAAGTTTAAAATAATCAAAAAAACTGGGGTAGCAACGCATTATAGTCGGTGCACTGTTATATATATATATATATATATATATATTGTAGCGGAACCGACGTTCCTCCGTATTCGAGGATTTCTTAATTCCTTTAGGGCGCCAGGTATTTTTCATAAAAAATACCAAAATTAATTTTAATAGTTTTCAATCAGAGCATGAAAAATAATTATATCTGCAGGGCGTGGTCATTCTCTCGTCGTCCCGCCGACACAACCTGCTTCTCTCATTACCCCATGACGACTCCACGTCTCGCCAGACCACATTGTTGGGTGTCAGTTCCTCAACAATTGCAACTCGCAAGCTGGCCTTCATTGTTAACTGTAACTTTTCATGTTACAATATATATATATATATATATATATATATATATAAATAAATTAAATAAATCCAGATGTCTGCTATTTAAGAGACAAATAAAATAAAATGTTCGCCGGGTACCAAGACAACAATAAATAGCGAAGAATACAGGCTACGTAATTTCGCGTACGCAGAATCCCATATCCGCCATGTGTAATGGCAGTCTCAAAGTATTCTTGATAGATAAATGTCCTCTACGCTTTATATACAGTATGAGAAAAAATGGAACTTATTATATAAAACACAAGAAATAATTTTCAGGTGAAATCAAAAGAAATGCAGCTCCAAAATGGAATCAAATATATTTATTGGCAATGAATAGAAAATACATGCCTTTTATTACATAAAACTAAACTTGATTATATGATTTTACGATTCTTAAATCGAGGAATGGATCATTTAACTTCCTCAAAGTTTTCATCATCAATAATTCGGTAGTTAACCATACGGAATTTATTGTCACGATAATCCGTCTTCTTCAACGCAGCATCCAGAATGTATTTGCAAAGTTTTGCTATTACGGGACGCAGAGGTGTGCTTTGTGACATTTCAATCAAGTAGTCATAATACTCCTCTTGTCTGGCAAATAATACGTGCGCTTTGAATCCAGATTTTATATTTTCTTCATATTCCTTTTCAATGTCAGACAACATAATTTCTTTAGGCGGGAGTTTGAACTTTCCCTCTAGCAAAGCAACAAAATAGCGGGCCTGAGGAAAAATATGAAGATGAATAATTTTTTTTGCAAATTATAAAATTTGTAACACAATCCATTTAATACGAAATGATAAATATATATTAGTAACCGATAATTCTGAATAACGTGTATTTGAAATTAATACTTTTTAACACGAATAAGTAAAATAACTTTTTATTTTATTTAAAATTAAGTAAATGATTGCGAGAAACTAATTTATTTTTATTTTATTAGACGCACACACTTATAAGTAAAAATTATCACATATTTTAGAAAATTATTCTTTGGCAGGTATACCTGCAGATCGAAAAGTGTACAAGGATTAACAACTTGTGCCATCCCAATGAATATAATGCCGGGGTTATTTACATTAATCATGTATTTATACAATGGCCGAACGGTGAACGGTTCCACAGAAACACCACATTCAGGTGTTAGAAAAGGAAACGAGAATTGATACCCTGCAACGAAAAAAATAAATTCTATTTTAAAAAAATATTTAGATAAAACATGATTTTATAGTAATTTGTGAAGCAATGTTTAATGAATATTTAATGTCTAATCATAGACCTTCCTCTCAATTGTAATGGAGGCAAACCTTAGTTTCAAAAATAAAAGAAAATTAGTGTTAAAAAAGTTATATTCAATGTTGTCTTATCTAAGACGATTAATCATCACATGTTTACTTCACAAAATCGAGGCCACACACAGCCAAGAATGCGTCGCAGAAATTAAGAACTAAATCGCGCACTTTTAATACATTAAAACTAGCTCAAACACTTCATAAGAATGTGTTACAGGATTCTGTATCCAAAAAGAATCGATTTTGAAATAAAAGGGACGAAAAAAGGAAAAAGACTAACAAACATTCTGCTGTTACAAAAAAAAGTTTTGCGAGAGGAAACATTGATAAAGCAGTCAAGTGTACGGTAAATAAGTGCAAGAAATAAAACGCAAAAGGTGTTAAGAATATTATTTCATTTAATTGATATTTATTGCAGTAATTGTATATTCAAAACATGCTACCCCTTCTGTTCTTTTTTTAAAATTCATCAAAAATCTAAATTCATTGTTTGACAGATAGATTAAGAAGGTAATAAATTAAATGATTTTTATACTTCTATGAAGTCATTTCCCTTTTCGCATAATTTTACAAAAATTGTCATACAATAAGTGAACAATGAGTTCTCATACGGTAGTTGTAATATATAAAACAGTAGGCTAAGCTACAGTCGGTCCTTTCGCGCTGACATAATAAAGTTATATGAAATATTACCTGTTGCATAGACTATATCATCTATTTCCACTGATGTTCCATCAGTAAATGTGACAGAGTTTTCTGTTATTAACTGAACATCTGGCTTTTCAATTGCGTTAGCTGGTAAAATATGCTCCAATGACATTTCCAAATGATGACTCAATACAATCTGAAAAAATGATATTTTTGACCAATTAATGTAATATGAAACATTAATCGAGCCTCTAATTCAAAATAATTTAAGTATAAAGAAATGCGTTGAACAAAACTTAATTGCATTAAAAAACTAAAAATAACTATGCAAACATGATAACCATTAAACATTATAACCTTAATTTGGCTGTTTGGTTATGATTGGCTAATATGAACAAAACTGTTTTTTAATTATGTAGTCAAATATTCATTTACTAATAAAGCAGAAAATCAAATTAAATCAGTTATTTAAATTTTCTGGGTTTGAAATAAAGGTACAAACAAGGTTCTCGGTTTATTGGCATTAAAGCAGTTCCTTTATATGTTTATTCATTCTTGTTTTGTCAGACTTCTATACCTGATTGTGGATAATACTATAGAACATACAATAAAACCTGCAGTTCAACTTTTAAAATAATTAGGAGATTTCATGTAATTACTTAGGATTTTTCAGACTGAGGCTACATAGGTCAGTTGTACAATTTAAGAATTTCTGATTTCCTTTACAAGTACCTTCCAGAATTGACATGCTCTGTTGAATATTAATGACTAAATTCTTCCGGACATTGAAATTAATTTGACTTCAACGAGCAGTTGAAGTAGAAATGCATGTTTTACATTTATTTTTGATGAACAACGATATTTGGAAAATGAAATATTAAATCATAGCGCTACTGAGAGAGTTAAATTTATTTATTCTTTGTATAATTCGGGTTAATATTACATTATTCATTTGCTTAGTCTACAATTTTTCCTAAGTCGGTCACTGCCTTCTTTATCAGGTGGAGTAATAACGACGGCAATGACCGCCATCAAGACGTTGACGTCTAGGCCAATTTGATCCTGTTGCGCTCACTACTTTCCCTAATTGATTACGCGGTAATTCTCGCTATAAAATCTTTTGATTCGTTCCATACAAATTAAATATAAATCTTTTGTGCACTAAAACAAGAAATAACGCATGTTTAAAGTGCGGCGTATTGTATAAACAAGTAAACGGACGGCTATTTTAAGTATCAAAGTTGTCAAGTCAGCACGTGGAAATTTATTGCATGATTACTTGTCTTAAAAATATTTTTAAAATTACTTATAATATTGATTTGTCTTCAAGAGAATCGAAACATTTGTATTCAACTGTAAAAGTGAATAACTTACACCAAAATAGTTATATCGCATAAAAAGTTCAGAATGAATTAAATGAGATTAACAGTAATGACAAAGATAAAAAACAATGATCCGGTGTGCAGATTTTGTTATAATTGTTGATTGTATTCGTATTTATTATTTTAGCTACTATTGTAAACTACCCCGGTGGCTGCTCTGTGTACAAGGCTAATATAACAACAAAAATAATATAACACAAATTTAGTGTAATAAGTATTGTATATTATTTACATTAAACGCCTTTCGTAAGTTTTATGAACTGAAAAATAAATAATTCTGTAACCTCCCGGATTTTACTTGACCATTTTTATATTAACTTTCTGAATTGATGTTATTGTCAATGCACTTATTTTACTTTGATTACAAATTTAATACACGAAAAAATATTAAAAATACAAAATTTGTGATGTAGTTCACTTTGCTTACTCATAAACTACGACGCGAAAATTACTCACGCCAAAATTAATTATTAATGAAAGAAAGTATTTTTAAAAATTAATAAAATCGTTATAATTGAATAGGTCACATAAGAGGACAAAACTCTGTTGATTATTGGGCCCTTTTTTGTAATAAATAGTATAAATACTTTTCTGAATCAAGGTCATTTATATTTATATTTTTATAATATTTTAGGATGTTAATTGATGAATGATGACACCAATACACAGTAGCCTTATAGTGGGAGTCACATTTTATGGTCGGTATTCAACAACTTCTTACAGAATTTGAGTTTGGGGTATTAAGTATTTTCCACGCCGTTGAATTTTGTTGTGGTATTGAGTCCTAAGACTGGTATGATGCAACCCTCCATGCGCCAGTTGTTTCATTTCTGAATAACTACCACATCCCATATCCTCCCTAATATGCTTAGCGAATTCCATCGATGACCTCCCTGTTCAGTTCTTACCCCACATACTTCCTACTATTGCTTATTTAACATGAACTTCAAGTCTGAAAACGTGTCCTATTTTTCGCTAAATACAAATATTTTTAGCAATGATTTCCTAAAATTCACACTTATATTACCCGTAAGTAAATTCCTCTTTTTACTAAAGCCTTCTTTGCCTGTGCTATCCTACTCTTTATAACTACTATATTTCTACCATCCCTCGTTATAACACTTTACAAGTAGCAGAATTCTTTAACTTGCGTCAAAATTTCCCATCCCAATTTAACACCCTTTGTTATTCTACAGTTTCCCATACTAAAATCCATTACCTTGGTTTTGCCAGAACTACGTTCATGCCGTTTGTTATGGTTTACAAATCTGACACCCATAATACTTCAATACCGTCAGCAAAGCGTAAGGTTTTTATTTCTTCTCCTTTTCCATATTCCGTTTCCATATTCCGTTTTTTACTTTCCTCAACGCCAGTTCTATATATAGGTTAAAAAGCATGGGTGACAGGCTGCATCCTTGTCTTACTCCTTTCTTTATTACGGTTTTCTTTTCTTGATCTTCTATTCTAGCTACTGCTTCCTTTTTTCTGTAGAGGTTATGTATTAGCCTTCTTTCTCGATATTTTACTCCAGCGCTCTTCAAAACCCTTAATAGTGTGTTCCAGTTTACGTTATCAAACGCTTTTTCTAAATCTACAAATGCCATGAACGTGGACCGGTTTTTTCGTATCCTGTCTTCTAAAATTAATAGCAAAGTCAATACTGCTTGTCTTGTCCCTACATTTTTTTAAAGAAATTGATCTTCTTACATTCTTTTTGACGTTCCATTCTCTTATATACTATTTTCGTTAATATTTTGCACGCATGAGATACTAAACTAATTGTCCTGTGCTGTTCGCATCTATCAGCCCCAGTCTCCTTTCGTATGGGTATAATTAGTTTGTAACTAAAATCTTTTAGTAGTCTTCCTGTTTCGTATATTTCGCAAACTATCCTGAACATGATATGGTTTCTTCGCCAGATGATCTTATCAACTCCGCTGGAATGTTTTTAATTCTTGGCGCTTTACTATTGCTCAGGTCTGTCAGTGAGTGCTCTGTCAAACTCTAGCCGTAAAGTTTTGTCCCCCAACTCTTCATCATCCACCTCTCTTCAATCTTCGAATGTTTGTTTGTTTTTTTCTATCAGCTGCGTCTATTTTCACTTTCACCCTGCAATCTTCAACCGATTTGAATTTCTTTCGTAGCCAAGCCTCTTTGGTGATTTGCGCTTCCTGTCTATCTCATTCTTCAAGTGTCTGTAATACTCTTTACATCTCTCGCGTTTTTATATTATCGCCTTTCATCATTGCTCACTTACAGCAAAACAAATCGGAGATGGTTTCCGAAGGCTGACCCAAGAAGCCATTAAAATGGGTTGGAAATACTACCACAAACCTCGCAACAGCCATTATTTGGATCCATTCGATATTAATTGATGTCAGCTCAAGGGAGCATTACTTTAACAAAAGATCAGCAATAAGGAGGAGACTAACACAAAAAAAAGACAAAGATTTTATTTTGTATGAGGTTTAAAAATCTATCTCAATGTTAGGAAAAGTGCATTAATTCATAAAATAAATAATTTGAAAGTGTCTTCTCAGATTTTGTAGAAGAAAATACTGATATTGATTAAAGTACCCTCAACGTTTCGTCCATTCTTTGTGGACCTCATCTTGTAAATTTTAAATTGATAAACGCATATATATATATATATATATATATATACATGACGATAATTTTTGTTACGTGGTCTGCGTCCAGCGACAGATACGGTCCACTGGATATTACGATGAGCAATAGTAAAAGTCTTGTTATGGAAAAATACAGTTATTTTTTTCTAGACCAATTTGCATCTTCAATTATTGTATAACTCTCGTTCATTACTTATAAATGTAAGAAAGAGGCTGAAGGTAGTAGAATGAAAAGGGTACAGTAGACAAGAGAATAGAAGTTAGAATATGGTACATGATAGTTAAAGTTGATGAAAACATATGGAGTAAAAAGTTCCGAGACAGATAGCTAAAATATTTTTGCTTACGGAGCTACTCATTAACCGCATAATGTGGGAATCAACGGGCCATCAAAACTTCCAAGTTACCAGACAAAGCAGCTGTCTCTAGATGAAACTAGGTCAACCCTTATGATGCAGTCTCTTTGTTTTAGAGAGAACGCAAGCTATCGTGATGAGTATATATTGGTCAAAATAATTACAGCCAAACTTCATTCCTACCATCGCGCTTTGTTTTATCATATGAGAGAACAGTTCAGAGGGATATGTCAGAAAAAGGTAAAACTTATAGCGTTTACACTTCTTCTTAATATTCTATTTCTTCTCCAACTTAGAATTCCACAGATTGAAAACTATACCTCTTTTTTACACTATGTACACGGCCATATGTCACCCAGATTAATGACAAAGTTAGTCAACAACTGACTAATCTCATAGATTGAAGAAAGAAATAATAAAATAATAAGAGGACGCTATTATCTTTCAACATTGTAAAAACAAAGAAAGGGAAGTTTAAATAACTAAAATTTATTTTCTAGTCATATATATATATATAAAGAGAGAGAGAAAATAACGGTTGATTAAAATACTGAAAAATTAATATGGCTAAACTCAGCTTGTTTATTACCATTAGATTCAAATTAAATACTAGTGTTCGGGGGATTCAAAACAAACGTGCAGCAGAGATATCGCTTATAATGTAGAGCTGGATAACGACTCGGAGTTTTGAACTGGTACCAGCTCCACCGGCTTGTAAGTCGAGTCATCAAATGTTTCCTTGCGAATTTCCAGCTCATGTCTCTGTCACACCCACTACGGGGTAAAACACTACTCCATGTGACGTGTCTACGTCAATCGTATTGAATTTTATAAGACCGCAAGATCCGCATTTTCGATGGAAAGGGTGACCCTGGTGGATTTTTACTCAGATTGTTTTCCGCAGGTGGTTGATAGCATTAAACCTCTATCTTTGACTGTACACACGAACTTTGCATTTGAAACGACACACTACAGCGCCGACTGAAGATGGGAAATTTCACAGCCCCGCAACCAATCACTTGCACATAGATTTCTGATAGATTAAATGGCGAGTATTTCTTTGAAATACATTATCTGAACTCCGGGTAAGTTAATAAAGATGAATGGATGAAATAAAGATGAATGGATGAAATAAAGACGTTAAAACAGCTTGATCGAGGTAGGAGCTCAAAAAGGACAGTTCATCGAGAAATATCGGCGTGAGTGGTTCGTCTTATATATATTATAACGAAATAATATCACAATGCCAGTTATTCTGAATATTAAGTTCCACTTGCCATGAGGTTCCAAAGCAACTTTAATGTCGCCGACATGAGTCCAAGAATTTCCACCATTAACTAACACGAAATGATTCGTTGGGTCCACGCCGAGATCCAACGCCTTCAATCAGGTCTGTAATTAATAGCGTTATGTGGACCATTGAAGACGTCAGCAACTGTGTATATTCAGATTGACACAGAAACAGTAAGCAGTCTTGAACATTGTGCTTTACCGTTCTAAACCTTATCTATGATAATTCTTCAATTCTTAAGTTTTATACAGCGAAGGTAATCTTTCTTATGAAGTTTATTGTCTTCACAAGTAAAACCGGTCACAATTCCCTATAGAAACTGAGTGTTATTTATACTGTTCAGTAAAAAAATGTTCATTTTCTTTTTTATAATAGGGTAATTTTCTTGGGAATTTTGAAACTCATTCTTATTCTAATTTATATTGTAAAGGACCACTCCGTTAACGTTACATATTTCAAACAATTATTAATTTTTTCTTTATCATGCTTATTAATTTATGACTCTTTTTCGTTAACAGGCTACTTAAATGTGAAATTTATGATGGTTACATATTTCCTTATGTATACTTTTCTTTTTAGTACTGACCGTATGCTCTATTTTTTATGTGACGTCAGAACACGAATCCATATTTGTGCCAAAAATTTTGCCATGTACTCGTGAAATAGAAATGCAAAATAATATTTGATTTATCGTATTTCTTTACTTAAATTGTTTGATGACATTGTATACTTATTTTGTTTAACTTACGCTTAAGGGTAAATAAAGAAGCTCCTTAGCTGTGCTTTGCTGCATTTGCACAGAACATGGGATTATACTGCCATCATACTTAATAGAAACATCCAAAGAAGTATATTGCAGTTTCACTATGTTTTTACCAAAATTTACCTTTATTCGAGAATTTTAAATTTAACAAATTGAAATACGACTAACGCACACGCACGAATTTTAGTCTCGATGTTTGGGGAGGAGGGTTGGCACACACGACCGTTCGTGGACTGGGTATTTTCCTGAAAGTTTACCAACCTTGCTACTTGTCCCATTGTCGGTCCAGACTCGAAAAACGTCGCTAAACTCCGCCAGGAGCAGAGTCACGCGCACAGAGAATAAACTTCTGTAAGACCTTTCAATTTTATGCATGCGTGTGTTTCCCGAGACGAATATTTAAGGCTTCAATGAATGCCAAGTAATGGCATTTCTATACGCCGAACTTTTAACATTTGTGTTTGTGTTCATTTTATTACCTAAAGTTTCATATATTAACAGATGTGCCACAACTACACTTTTCGTAGCAAATATAGACAATAAACTGATCAGATCGATGGAGCACAATATTTAAATACATAATCACTTATCACAACATATGTTATTTTACGTAAATGTTTATCTGTTGAAATTAAGGAATATAGATAATCAAAAAAATATAAAGTTCATATTTTGGAACTTTGACACAATCAGTAAATGTAAGAATGATATTTACGAACTGACATTGTCACTGTATATGTTTGTTGACTTAATTTAAGAGATTGATAGAATCCAATCTTTAGACGTAAAGAGATATTAGTGTATTTTTAATTAAATTAAAAACTTGGATTGCCATAAAATAATTATATTCAATTGTAAAAGTTAACCTTGATAAGTAAAAATATTTGATTTAATATTTTGAATGTTAACAAACGATAATTCTTTTATGATAAACCATAATCATTGTTAAAATTGAAAGTTTACTCATGGTTATATTACGCATTGTAATTAAGTTATATTTGTAAGGAAGTTAATTTTAATTACATGGTTAAAGTTGCATAAGATAAGTTAGAAAATTTAAGTTTTTAAATTGCTCACAAAATTAATAAGCACGTTAGTGATTCATACTTTTAAGCAATACAAAGATTTCTTTGTTTGGAATCTACTGTATAAGATAAATACTAAAATCAAATAAAGAAGAAGTCAAAGTAAAAATTATTAATCTTAAGTTAAAGTGAATTGGTATTTATGAAATACTAATCATTTTATTTTAAATTTTATGACTGATATTGATTTTTAATAAAAATATTTTATTTTTATATCATGTTTTGATTATACTCATATGTTTAGTATTGAGATGAACGTTTTCCTCAAAAATTGTTTATTCTGTGAATCAATCACAGTGGTTATTTAATTGGGGCTGGGGGGTCATGTGATACACCATCCACCCTCATGGTGGGGGCATCAGATGAGTTGATATGGGGAAGAGGAGACACTGAAATTAGGCAGTCGGGGAATAATCTTTGAACAAGTAGAAAGTCTGGAGAATGTATGGTAGTTGGGCCACAGCAGGAGAGAAAATGCAGTCGGGAATTGAAATCGGAAGAAGGAAGGTGGACAGGAGACGCGGTATCGAGAGTCATTCAGTCTGAAATGCAATTTTGAATAAGGCTAAAGGCAGAGGACATGAGATAGATGATAGGGTCTGGCTCGAGTTTTGGAGCAGATAATGCGGGAATTTGACCACGAATCCTGACGAGTGAATCTGGCTGTAGTAAGAAAGAGAAGGCAACGACTAATCTTGCTGGCGTAGTTGAAAGAAGGAAGGAACGATGTCCCTACAACGAGACAAACTGTAAGCAGCAGCAGGTGGAATTCTGTACGTGTAGTTTGCCAGAGACCAGGAATGAGCTCTTGATGCAACCATAATTCGTGGAAGGCTGAACTCAGGTTACCAACGCGGGCAATGTTCGCAGTTGTTTACGACCAACAACAATCAGGTGTGTCTGTGCCAATATCAAAATTGCGTACGACTGATTTCCGGCTGCACTAAAAGCCCACAGAAATGCCCCTTAAATGGTTTGAGTCTTTCTAAATTACAGCTTAACTAGTTGCGGCATATCATTGGACCCCAAATTTCTATTTACATAAATTTGTGTTAGTGTATTAATGTGTTACAATTATAAAGTATAAATTTACCGTTATCTTATTTAAAAATTAACTTCCTCTGCAGTTTCTAACATAAGAATTCCAATATTTGCTTTATCTAACAATAAGTGATATTTTTGGCATCTCCAGCGAGCTTGTTAAGAACCTACGACCCTGGAGCCACATTATTACATCAGAACGGAGACAGTATTTATAATATTGTTATCTTGAATCCTTTAAATTTTTGTATTTTAAAATTACTTAATAAAGAGTTAATTTTTCTGATTTATTCCTTTATATAAACCTGAAGTTGGAAAGACAATTTTGGAAAACTTTGTGTAGTAATACGTAATTAATATGATTTTTTAGAATATTTGAATGACGAGAACCGAATAATTTAAGGCAGTTGTTAAGTAACCCGGCGGCTCAGTAGATTATGGGATTAAAACTGGGCGAGTAATCTGTGAGGTACCAAAGCTAGTGCGTGACTTTTACGTAAATAAAGCTCAATGTCACTGCCTTAAGATTCTAGAATCCCACAAAAAACTTCTCCCAAGATGGTAAAAGTACCACGCATTTAATACGATGAATTAGAAGTTATAACAAAATAGTAACGGTAGATATTTATTTTTACTTTCGATAAAATGCTACTTGTATATATACTGATACGTATGGAACCAGTAAATTCGTTGACTGACGAAATATTTTAGAGACTTTTATGAGTTACTGAAATCGTGGTGTAAAGGAATTCAATGGCACGTATTGACAATCGCTAAGGATTTTTTGTTTGAACGTGCTTCTTTATATCTCATAAAAGGTTTTCTCGTTCATTTTTTGGATTAATGGTCGTTAATTGGAGTCACGTATAGACTGTTACCTGATCTGCCACTTTCCCCATTTCATTGAGGAGGTCAGCCGCAGAGAATCCTCCACCCACAATCAGGACCTTCCGTTTGCTGAAGGTTTCAGGAGATCTGTAATCGTGACAATGCAACTGCCGTCCTGCAAATTCCGATGCTCCATCAAAATTAGGCAAAAACGGGGCCCAAAATTGTCTGGAAGATGATAAACGTGTAATTAGTAGTCTGATTAAAGAAACTTTGCTTAACGAATATGTAAAATCAAACATCAGTAATCTAATTCATAGTCTTTATTTTAAATCAATTTAATTAACTATTTATATAATAGTTATCCTTGTCAATATGGACACTATTTATCTGCCATTATAAAATAAAATTACAAACGTATTTCGTTTTCGACTTTACACGGGAGCTTAGTCTAAAAAATTAAATTTTTTAGAACGTATGTATATTTATTTATATTAACTGTGGTTACAGGGTGATTATTTAATTAATAATGATAAATTGTGGTTTTATATAAAAATGAACAATTTTATTAAATTTAATTACTAAAACTCAACGGAGAGCAAGAGTATAATGGGCCTATGTGGTTTTAAACAAAAAGTTGGGCATCGAAAATTTTAAATTACTCAATCAAGCCAGGGGCGAGAAACATAATCGTGTACGTCAACGACTTGTAGATCTGGATCTGGTGTTGATACTGCATCACTTCATCGGTCAGGTTGCCTTGGTGGTTCTCTGCGTCGATTCTCGTGCCATCTGCTATTGAAACAGGATTTATTTTTCCTGTTGACGTCCACTACTCATAATAATGTTGCTGCGTCCACTACTCCTTAATAACGTAATGTAATATCTCCAGTCCTCTCTTCTGATCCCTACTCCAAACGTAATGTATTCTCTAGACCACTCTCTAATGATGCTCAAATCTGTTTCGCCTCCTCTTATACAAGTTTTTGTCTCGCCTTTTTCTGCCTGATGGGGTGTGTGAACTTTTTTCCGAAGGATGACCTGAGGAGCAGGTCTGTCGTCCCTTATAAATCTTGGGATGGCCTGATATTTATTGTACCAACCGGATGTTTGTCACTTACTCAGGCCTTTGTCCCAAGGACTGACCTGCCATTTCCGAAATGGTACAGATTTGTTCCTCTTTTCTGGCTATCGATATAGTCAATTGAACATTATTTAATTTTAAGAAACGCGATTGTTACTTGCCCGCCGTTGGCCTTGCGAGTAGCCTAACCCCCTTCATTATAATTATCTATATACATATATATGTATACAAAATTAATAATAAAAAGGGAAATTGTTCTTTTAATATAAAAATATATGTGTGGGGTGCAAACGCACATCACATAACTGTGCCAGTTATATCTCTGAAAATTGATATGAAAGTGATTGATGATAATAAATTTAAAAAGTACGTAAAGATGATTTAAAGTAATTGGTTTGAGAAATTGAGTTTATATTTTGTTTTGCGTGGTTCTTTTGAAACAAGAAATAAAATATTTACTTCTTATTATAACTTTATCAAAGAAGTCTAATAGCTTACCCTGTGCATATCAACACATAGTCAAATTTTTGCGACTCCATTTCTTTTGTTATCGTGTTACGCGTTGTCACGTCATATTGTTCTCCTATTGGATGGACGCGCTCAACGTGACGATTGAACTGTTAAAACAAATGTTTATTAAGTTGTGTACTGTGTGTTATTAATAATAATGATTCATTTTATGGGAGAAAAATTTTCACAGGCAAGAGTTAGAAAGAAGTTTTCTTAAAGAAGACGTTTGAACGCATCCCTCCTTTTAAATTCCCTTCCTATGATGTTAAAGGGGAGTTAAAAATGAGAAGTCAATCCTATCACCTTTATATTATGCTAATATCTGATTATTATCTTCGTTAAAGTAATAGTGAATAGTTTCATCGTGAATGTGTAAATTAAAACTTGTTCTTTGTATATAAATTACTTAATACTTAAATAATAGCTGGTTTTAATACACAATAAAGTATGATTAATTTTTGGGAAAACATTAAATTTTCGTCTACTTCATATAAAAACGTCCATTGTCCGATTTTATTTCAGAAAAATGTCTTACTATTTGTGTAACTTGATGAAAGAAATAACGAAACTATTTGAGTATTTTTTTCCTATTACACTTGTTCGTTCGCCTTTTTCACTTCCTTTTCTTTCTGTGGGGCTGCTCAGTATCTCCGCCGATATAGTTTGCATCTCTTACGCTGTTAACTTGATTTTGAAGAATAGGAAGAAATTGCAAGGTGCTAAATCAGGGAAATGTTTCCTTGAGAAAATTGCTCCTCTGATAACCTATTGTGTGCAGGGTGTAGGCGTTTTGTCGTGGTACAAAATATGTCCATTCTTGTATATTCAAGCTGCACCTTCCTAGCACATTTACGTATTTTACCAAAACTGGTAATAAAATTCCTAGTTAAATGTTACATAAAAAATTCTGCATGTAATATCGAAATGAATAATAAGACTTACCTTAAATTATAACAAATTATTTGGGTGATGGTGAATTTTTTCAAACTCATAGACTGGTGCTTCAATTATGGGTCGTGCTTAAATATCCTCGTCAACTGTGGAACATATCTTAGGATATTCTCGTGTATTCGAAAAGAAAACCTAAACTAACTAACTCAGTTACATTAGATTTACAGTTGAATATAATGGGGGTTTTATTGCTACATTGGAAATTGTTGGATACGATATGTTATTAGTGTGTTAATAATATTTTTCTCTGGAAACGGATTGATTTAAATATTAAATATTAGTACTGACCTAATTCTTCTTGATTAGAGTGTTTTTAAATTTTATCAAATTAAACGTATGTATAGTTTCTAATTAAGGCAAATTAAATCCGCTGTAATAAATGGAGCACTGTGAAATAATTAAGAAGTATATTAAAATTCTATAAAATTTATTTTCCTTCTCTGCCAAAAGAAATATGTATATATATATATATATATATATATATATATACCTTGGTCTTTTATTTCAAATCCTAATTGATCGGAAATGGCCGCTGTGACATTTATTTGACGGCTTTGCTGAATTTATAGTTTCATGAGGACGTAACCAACAACGTCCAGGAACTCAATCTGACACATGATCGCAGACACTCTCTGTAGTCATTGAAGCAATATTGGCGAAATGCTTCTGGATGGCCGCCACCTTTGATCACTGGCTGTCCACCAGTCTCCTTTACCCTCGCTCTTTCTCGTCCCCTCAACAAGTTAACTGACTTTCTTAAATCTTTTACGTAAGTTACTAAAATCTATTTTATCCCCCCCCCCAATCAAGTTCCCTTAACAACTGCTCTTTTTGAAATCTTATCCGTAACTAACTTTCTCATATTTTTCCATCTACCTCTAAATCTCGGACTTTCCATTCAGGTACAAAATTGGACAATTATGTTTGATCTTCCACGCCACTGATTCTAATACTGTGTAAACGCGTCTCTTATCAAAACCTCGGAACCTTATGCACAAGAATATTTCCATTTCCTGTGTGAAAGCTTCGCACATGTCAAATATTGTGACTTCCTTCACGACGAATATACGACCCTGACTGGTCAGCGGAACTTTATTTCCTCACAGGGCTACTTCAACAGATATTTGTTCTGCCAATCCCCCGGTACTTCAATAGCAATGACACCACCAGCTCCAAAGTTCGTATATTAATGTTAAACTAAAATTAGTTAATTGTAATGTGATGAAGTAAGCCCCTATTAATTTTGTAGACATATTTAGACTACAGTTTATTAACGTATAAAAATCATGACTTTTTTAAATAAAAGTAATGCTTAATTTGTATATGTTGGCAAACTATACAGCCTACGCATAAATTTTACTAAAAATTACCTTAATTTGGGAAGCTTTTAACAGCTGGTTTCATATTTATACTATTACTTCTATTTTCATTATATAGCATTGCGAACCTCGAGCGTCAGGTTCAATGAATATCAACATCATTGAACATAGTCATTGTCTTGTCTGAAGTAAAATATTTTATAGTTACTTTTAACACAAACTATTTAATATCTGCGAATAAGATTACTTACATAGGAATGCACTCTGCTGACTACGTTTAATGGACACTAAGTTTTGAAATACTGGAACAAGTAAAACATTGACGCAACGGAAAATACAAGGAATTTAATTTAACAGAATATAACTTTTATATATCAAAGGATTTATGCTATATAACTCGCAGATGATAAAATATCCCTCTAATCAGTAGGATTAATTGGGATTTCCCGTAGCCAGTATTTCGGAACTACTTCAGTTTAATTTAGTTTTATTCACACGAGATTAGGTGGAACGAAAGGTCAAGTAATAAGTACTGATAAAGTATATATTTCATACATGGGTTTTTAAATATTATTTTCTGCATAGTTTCTTATTATGTTGTTACTTTCAGAATTACAGCTCGTTTCGTTTCTACAATTCATAAAAATACATTCACGTAAGCAATTTACGAATTATATTTTTATAAAATCATAATAAAACTATATTACTGATTTAACAGCACTACATTTCGTAAAGTATGGAAATAAAGCGACACATATTGCAGGTTATGTCTACATGATAATATATACGAGTGCCAATTATTCAAAATTGCTTAAAGTATGCATGAAGATTATAAATACTATGTTTACCTTTATGTGTGGTCTCAAACCTTTCTCATCTGTATAGTTGTTAAAAAATTTAAGAACGTCCGCCGCACGTAAATACGAATCCTTTGGTTCTGTTATTGGATAATCAGGATATCCCATGATTTCCTTTGGAGAGTTAGTCCTAAAATAGAATTTGTTCTGTTTTAGAATAAATATTTATACAGTTGCTCCTATTAAAGAATGGTTTGAATAAAAACGCATTTACAATTTCAAACCTTATTTTTATTCAAACAATATTTGAGTAATCGCGTGTTGATGAATATGACCAAGTATATTGTTGGATTAACAGGCTACATGAGGGTGATCCTAAAACAGGCAACTCCTTTTTAATAGCATAGGAAGGGAATTGAAAAGGGGGGATGCGAAAGGTAGATCAAGCTAGCCAAGGGTTAACTAGGGCCCCCTGGCTATGGTTTCAGGATATAATATCACAAATTATAAATGTTTTAACCACAAAAAATACGTACGAGCAATACACAATTATTTGAAATGGTTCCTACTATTTCACTTCTTACTTAAAGGGGCTAACTAAAAATATAAGTCTACAGAAATGTCATCGTAATTTAACGACTAACACTCGTATCTTAGCAGACCGACTTAATTAAACACGCCGTTCTATATAATCGCTACCCCGACACTGATATCTAAATGACAAAGCAAAAAATGGCATTTTCTATCTCAGGGTGAAAATAAATTGTTATGGTAAAACACAACTAAATACGGAATTTGGTGGTACAAAATTAAAGACAGGCGGCCTGAGAAAAATAAAAGGATATAAAAGAAGGGGCAATAAACGTAGACAGTTTGGCGCCGGAATGTTTTTACTAAAGTTTTTGAGAGTCAGTGATATCTGACATTAAGCAGTGGATATTAAAGAGTAGAAAATTATAAATTAAGAGATTGAAATTGGCTATGAGAAATTGGATAATGTTGATTGATAGAGAGAGGGAGTGATCTGTGAATTCGTTCTGAAGTATTTGTTTCAGGGTCTTGCCCGTGCCAGCATATATAATGGTGGTCAACAATGAAGTTTAAAGGATTCGGTTGGACCGGTAGAACATCTATAACAGCGCGGCGGTTCGAGGTTAAGCTGAAAAACGGTAACTACTCTGTTTGTAACCTTTTGCCGATATCCTCGTATTGCCAATCCCGCGTTGGTTTGTGTCTGTATCTCTGTTTCCATTAGAAGACAATCCCATAATAGATGGAATTGTGTAAATGTTAATTGTTGGAACAGTAATGTTTGTAAATAGTGCACAATATATGTTCTTTATCATAATAAAGGCTGAAATGTAAATTATAATTTATTCAATTATTGTATGTATCCATCAATATGTGTTGTTAATGGATTCTCATTTCTATATAATAATTATTCGTTTTAAGTAAAACCCCTTCATATTTATTTCAAAATATTGTCTGATAGGTACACGTTGTTATTCCTTTGGGGAGAGTACGTCTAGTTTAACTCAATTTCCGTTGTGGGATTAAGGCCAGAGAAAGCTTTGACCAATTTTAGTAGGATTGCTTATCTAAAGTTGTTTTCAATTTTATTTGTCAGATATCAGATATTTCATCATATTGGGATGTAACTGACGTTTATTGTGTTGCTAATATATCTTTCTATTCATAAATAACTTCAAAGTCAAATCTATGATATTAATTAAGACTAATTATAATGTTCCAAATAACATGAATTAAATTTCGGAATTTATTATACGTTTAAGAAACGCAAGAAAGTTATACGACCGACTCCGTTTTTTCCTGGTCCGATTAATCTTACTGAAGTATTACTTTGGCCGGAATCTGAAGTCTAGTGACTAGCGTCACTGCATCGTACCACAGAGGTCCCGGGCTCGATTCGTGGCAACTGTTTGGAAGTTTGTGTACGTCTTTGAATCCCCAGCACACTTGAAACTCAAGTCACAAATTCTCCACTTTACTCACGCGCCGATTCCTCACTTTATGATTGATAACATTTATTTTTCAATTGAGAACATGTTATTAGAAATATAAACACTTTTTATAATGATTCAGTTTTATGTATCTTCATTTATTTTCATGCCCACATATTGTTAATCTGTGTTCTTAAATTTTAACTTCATTTATGAAGGCCATGTCACAAATTTTTATATTTAGGTAATTTCATACATTCAAAAATGTAAGTTTGTATGATATGTATTTTAGATCTGTAAATTTGAGTAAAATTTATTTTAAATAAATATGACCTCTTTTAATCTCCTTTTAACCTGATTAGATCACAAATTTGTGAACCAAACGTCGATAATGTTGAATAAAACTTTTAAAATTGTTTACGAAATGGTCATTTAATTTAACTTTATTCGTTATTTCTGTAGCGCGATATTTATTTTATTAAGTTGTAATGTAAATATTAGCAAAGGATCGGAAGGGTAATTGGCGCCTCGAAGACGACAGCGAAAGCCTATGGGATGCTGTCAGGTCACGTACAGAACTGACCTGCACTATTCTCACAAATACCAAATATAAAAGAACAATATTTGAATACCACGTGGCTGCCTCGGCCAATGGGGTATCGTGGATTGATAAATCGAGTGCAAAAGATCGATTTATCTAGGTGTGGGAAACTGCAGTGAGGCTGTGCAGATTCATTTTGCAGATGCTGAAGAAGAGGGAGCCGCATAGAAGCTGTAAATAGGTACGCTGACAATTTTCCAATCCAGATCGTTCAAGGGGGATCGCCCACGGTAGTAAACCTGTGTTGAGGTGATCAGATTTCTTCACCGAAATACTAATTCCTTGCAAATATTTCCCTCAATAATGTATTCCCTTTTTAATTCACCTAAGATTTTTAATCACCTTTAAATTTATTTCACCTCCCCTCCTACACTTCACGCTTAGGAACGGTTGAAACATATATTTTAAAACTTTTAAATATGCGCAACATATTCAACTGAGTAATAATCTGTTATACTTTTCAACTCCAAGATTATGCTTTCCCAAAATTTGGCTTGTGTTCATTTTCATGAAATTTTAACTTTCCTATTTTCAAAAGCGTGACCAAATAAACATACAGCAGTTTTTATTAAATCAGATCATACAATTACCAAGTTAGTGCCCTACTTTAATTGAAAAATCATTGTGGGGAGGTTGGTTTCATATTATGATTAAGAGACCTAATTGGGTATTTATTTGACCAATACCTTAACTGAGGAAAGTATTGGGAAATTGAAGAAAATTTTGGCAGTTCTTTATGAGAAACCTGACAGTGACGCCTCTCCCAGCTTTACTGGATCACGGAATGAGAAGTGACGTCTGAACGCACTAGAATGCTCTCCTTACCGTTCATTACCCCGTCTCCTCCAACGAAAGAGACCAATGTGACCTTTTCCCCACAGTATCACACCTGTGGGAAATATTAATTAGATTAAAACATATCCGGTCGAATTTCTTAGTTCATTAAAGTTGAATTTGGGAGAGGCTGGCAGCATTGAGGTCTCGTTTCTTGCTAAGTAAGATTACAACTACAGAAGATCAATTTTTGTGTAAAATAAGTAATTCCTTACTTCATGCAGCATCAACTTACATCAGTCCCTTGTATAAGCTGGTGTACACAGGAAGCCCATCTTCTTCAACTCCAACACAGTCGGTGTAGACCCAAGTGCCGCCAACTTGCGAACTCCTTTCGAAGACGACGCAAGTATGGCGTCCTTCCGACGCCAAGACATGTCTCGCCGCTGCTAACCCAGCTGGTCCTGCCCCTAAAACCGCCACTTTCATATCTTCCACGAGAATGAGCCACTCGCGTGATAAACCATTTCACAAAAGTCGAAGGACAATAAAGATAATGTACCACGACATTACGTAAGAAAAGCCTTGATTACGCATGGCAAACAGGACGTGAAACAAAACGGGGAATTTTAAAGAGAACAAAAAATGTTAGAAAATCTTTTGCACCATAAAACCTATGAAAAAAGGTAGCAGCAGAAAACTATATTACAAAACTGAGAAAAAGTAGCGCAACATACCGTCATTGGTGCCTGGAAAAATACTCTTTCAAGCGCTACTTTTGTAAAACTAATACAAAAATATTCAATTGACAGAACTGGAAAATGGAAAGTAGGCCGAAGCTAATAGCAGTGAAAGAAAAAGGTAGATGAAAAATAATCAAAGTATAGTTCACAGTAGAAATGAGTTAAATTAAATTAACCTCTTAATGGTCCCAAAGAAAATGGGAGCTGATAGATGCGAACTGCATAATACAATTAGATTAGTATCGCATGCGTTCAAAATATTACGAAAATACTATTGAGGAAGATTGAACGTAAAATAAAATGCAAGTTTGGAGAAGATCAGTTTGGTTTTAGGAAGAATGCAGGGACAAGTGGAGCAATATTGATTATGTGTCTAATTGTAAGAAGAAACAGACCCAAGTTCATATCATTTGTAAATTTAGAAAAGCGTTTGATAATGTGAACTTGAACTCACTATTAAAGATTTTGAAGAGCACAGAAATGAAATATCGAGAAAGAAGGCTGCACAGGTAGAACTCTCTTGTCCGCCCTGTTCGTTTCGTTTTACAGAACCTATATTGGAATCAAAATAAACACCCACTGTAATGTTGTGAAATTAAGAAAGTCCAAGATTGTTTTTAGAATTTCAATACTGGGCAGAGTGTTATATTTTTTGAAATCTTGCGTGGCCTCTCTCTATAAAGAGGGGTGTCCGAGGGTGGAGAAGATGACAATTTATTGCTGCGTGTCCATGAATGGAAAATTTTTCAAGCAGTAGCTTAACGGACACAGACCGATTAATTAAGAATTCTTGAGTCATGACATGCTGTCCGCAGAGAACAGACAAATAAAAATTTACTATATAGAGGATTCTGAAGTACTAAGTGATAAAAATGTTTTGACAGAGGCAGCAGCTATGGGGTCTCACCCAAGAAGGAGGAAGTAATCGTGTGACGAGTATATATGTCAAGAAACATAAGTGAAGTCAAGTTAAAATTATAAGCAATTGTTTATTTTTATGTTTTAAGTGCAGTAATTAAGAGGAGGGAAAGTTTAACCACATTCAGGTCAATACAGATAAGTGAATTAAATAAAGTTAATACTTCAGGAATGCATAGACATTTTTTGCCTCTGAACCTTATTATGCCAATACCTTCCCACGAGGTATTACCTTTTGAAAATATTTCAATCCACTTATATTTTTGAGCAGTAAACTAAATTAAATTTGATTTCGTATAGAATAAAATTTAGTTAAAATTAATATAAATAAACTTCAAATAAAAAAGCACCACCCATTACGGCGATTAATGATGGTCAAGAATTGACTCGGGTGGTATGAACTTCTGACCAGTGGTGCTGGTGTTCATGTGCTACAGAAAATGAACTAGTTTAGGAGGAATTAATTGTTTTGTAATTTTAAGAAACTTTAAGATAAAATTATTTTAAGAGTGTGGATTTCGGCTTCGATTTCGAAGACTTTAAACTGTCCGCCTTCCAACTCGCTCCCTTCCGGGTATATCTTGGCTGCATTCTTTATAGCACTAGAATCTTGTCTGGAATGAGAAATGTGCATGCGCAATATTACCGTTTCAGTCCCCTGCTCGTCTAAGATCCAGCAATAATATGAACCACCTAACGAACAGCTCCGTCAGCTGTAGGAAGCCTCATCAGGATACAGTTTTAAATGTTTTTAACGAATTAATACAAATAATACTATTTATGCACTTGTTGTGGTTTATTTGGTTTAATCAAAGTTTCTTAAAGAAACGTTAAACATGTGGCATTTTGAAGACTATCATAATTCTGAGAAAATTGCAGTACGATCCTGCTTACAAATTCCCATTACATGGGACTTTTTCCTAAAAATTAACTCTCTTTATTTAAAATATGTATTTAGTAAAAATACTGTTGACTTCGAAATTTGCGCCGATATGGTTTTATTTTTTTCAAATTTTAAAATGCAGACGAAATTACAAATTTAACATATTACGCGCCGTGGAGTATTACCAACCCTGTAGATTTTGTAGTATTATTATTATGTTTATCCTCCTAAAATTTGTCTGGGGGGTGATTTAGCACATAAATTTAAATACTCACGAGCTGCCACTGCTTCCGACAAAACAAATTTCTGTTCTTAAGATTTTTTATCACGTACACCAAACATTTCACGGAAATCTGACGTCAAGAAGATCGAGAATTCCCATATATTTGGAATAGCTAGGGTAAGTTGCTAACACGAGTATTGAAATATGGGGGCTTGAATTTAATTTTCACTGTTCAGAATTGTCCAGTGTTTAAAATCTCATCGGTATACCATAGACTAACATCATCTGTAGAGCACAAGTACTGCAACTGTTCAGTGGAGGAGAAATGGAGAAGTTGGATAGTGATGTAGTTTGAGATAAGCGTAGGGAGTGTTGAAGAGGAATCCAAGTTTGATAATAATATAGTTTGAAGTTGTTTATTTGTGAAGAAGAGGAGAATTTGGCCATAATGTAGCAAGAGGAGCAATATATTTTAGTTAATGGTGAAACAGTGGAGTCAGGGAAAACACAAAGCCACTGGACTAGACGCAAGTTGATAGTGGTAGAGAAATTAATAGTTGAGCTAGCCACGTGATTATGATTCACGAGAATAAGTTCTAATAAGACCGGTATTCAGTGCGACCATTTCAGTAGCTAGATGGCAGATCAGCAGACGATCATTCCACTTATAGTTTGTTAACTGATGAATGATTTAATTTTAATAAATCAATTATTTGGCAATTAACCATAATAAATAAAAAATATGCCATTCGTAAGCAAAAAAAATTATTGCTCAATAATTTCGTTATCAGCTCTATGAGTCCACAGTACGGAGAGTAAATAAAAATAGGAGTAACTCATAAAATTTGTAAGTTACAAAAAGGAAACAAAAGCTCAAACAAGCACCGTAAAACTAAGTACAGATCCTAACATTCAACTCACCTTTCTGAAAATGACAAAAGAAAAACACAGTTATATTTCTTGAAATTTTTATTTGTTGTAAAGCCAATGAAGTCAGTTTTCATTTTGTAAACCGGAATTTGTAGTGATTTTTCACAGATATTTCTTCGCGTGTGGTGACTAAATTATTGTCACCTAAGTTTGCTGAATCAATAACACTTCAAATTGTCAATTGTCTCTGATTAATAAGTAGCACAGTTCACGTCGCATTTTTAATCTCTTCCGCTAACATAAATCTTGTTAATGATAATATATAATTTTATATTTTTATATTTTACTCTTAATACTATAGCCCTTTTGTGGTGACTCATACCTCTATATTTAAGTGGTAAAGCAAAAATAATTTAGTGTAATATTCTACCGAGCCGCGTACAGCAGGACGAAAAGCGAGGGTGTCTGGTCAAGGTCAAGTCGGGGTGAAACCTCACCGTTTACGACACTATTTAATGCCTGTAGTGTATTGTTTTTGGACAGTTGGTGCCAGGAGCTGCCTGAGAGAGGGCTGAGAGGGAGAGAAAGCAGTGGCAGATCAAGCTACATGTATAAAATTTAGTTTTTCCACATATGGAGAAGAGAGATTCAAATGGTGGGAGTACAGAAAATAAAATAACATGTGATGCGGATTTAATCTGAAGGATGTAGAGGATCTTAATCAGACGAAGACATGATGCAGCAAAGGAGCAGCCGTATTAGGAACAAAGAACGACGTCACCAGGCGTTAACATCCGGTAACGGCATTTTTACCCGGTTTTTCTTTGAAAACCATTCTCGTTTGATGCGCGTTTTATATTTTATTTCATAACCTCGAAGTCTCCCGCGTTCCCGAGAGCAGCCGTTTAGGAGATGCATAGATTCATTTTGCTCTAACGACATAGCCAAATTGATAATACATTTTATTCGTTAATTTATTTATACAGAAACTTTAAGTTTAAGTTATATTATTCTTTTGTAAATAATTTTATATTGTATTACCACAGTTTCGATATTATCATCATGATTAAATTGATTATATCAAAGTTAACTATTCTTTCTTTTATAATTTTCTTATTATTGTTATAATAATATATTTTTGGTGTAAACAATAGTAGCACCACACTTTCAGTAATTCAAAAATAATATTTTTCTCATCTATTTTCTCTTTAGTTATTTATCCATCCCATTTTTATATTATTTCTCATAAATATGAATAACACAATTAAGAAAATTTTCTCCTTCCAGTTAAACAAGTGCAGGGTTATGGATAAAATATAGTTCCGAAGTTGACATCAATATTTATTTTCTGATAAGAATTACTTAGCTACAGATTTAATCCTAATTATAAGTTCAACTTACTAATTATAAATCTTCAAAATGTCTATAAATTACGTATTTTCGTGTTTGTAAATGATGGTATATTCTTTTGCCAAATTGCAATACTTGCCGAAACGTTGCTTCTTCTGTATTCTAAATAGAAGCTTCATATGCAAAGGTCAAAACTGTAGTTTCATCAACCATATTGTTCGTAACTCTGGTTTCCAGGAAGCTTAAAACGTGTCTTGGTCTCCATGAATTAAAAGAGACGGAATTAAGCACTGGTCATCTGTTGTTTGTCGTAATTTAAGATCGGAAAGTTGAATGGAATGTAGAAATCGCTTATAAGTTAACATACGTTGAGTGGAAGCAAATACTTATAAGAAAAAACATAAACTTGGAATGATTTTTTTTACTTCCCCGATTACAACCCGATAGTATTTACTATCGTCGCAGAGTATTCTGCATTTTTAGCATTAAACGCCACTAGGGAATTTGAACAAAGGATTCTCTATCGATAATGCGGAACATGTTTTCCCTGTATTTCTTATTTTCCAGGTACCCGCGCCATGAGTGGAAGAAAAGCTTAAGAATAACTGGAGGAAGAGGTTCGCTGTTAGACATTTCCGTCAGTTCTTTGTAATATTCATCTTGGTGCTGCCCTAGAAAGTGAGGTTTTATGCCACTATCAATTCGTTTCAACATCTCCATTTCGTAATCTAGTAACATGTCTTCTCTAGAAGGCAGTTGGCACTTCCCATCAAGTGTTGCAACAAAATATCGTGTCTGTAACAGATACGAATCAACTAAATAGAGAAAATAAGAACAAAAATACTTAAAATCATAATTACAGTATTTAATATATATGAATGATCTGATTTAAAAAATACTAATAACTCAAAAATTTAGCCAAGGGAATGAAATGAATGGGGGGACATTAATAATTTTAGTGCAGTTATCCTAAAAAAAATTTACATCAATATTCCAATGTTAATATTTTTAAACTTTAAGCCGACAATTCTTTCTTAATTAACACTACATATATTTACAAAAAAAATGGTACACATAATTTCTTAAAACTAATAATTCTTGATCTCTAAGCTCAGGGCCTTCTCATATACCAGAATGTTACACATAAAATCTACTCGGACCTGGCAGTATAGGAAATCAGCAAAGAGTTACAGGGCTAATTATCATATCGAAATAATGGACCTTCCAGAGTTTTCTACATGCAATTTCTTCTTACTTGGGTCGTACTCGAACCAAATCATAGCCGCCACTGCTATTCTTCCTAGTTCAGGAAGAATATCCGTTTATTCTAGTCTTCTTGGACCACTTGTCCGATAAAATCGATCATCTTCTCGTCTCCACAACCTGGCTTGTATAAACTACAATCATTTGTTTGGAAATCTATCCCGAAATTTCTGTCCAAAAATGTCTTTGTAAGTCTTTTTAATACCTACTCCCTGCTTCTTTAGTTCATATCACGAAGGTGGCAGGGATGGATATTAACCACATCTATGGTTTGCCCCTCACCCCCGCGGTATTTGGGGTAAAACACCACTCGATGCCACCAAATCATAGTTGGGAAACACCCTAGGCGCGCCGTGATGCCTGAGCTGTATTAACCTAGGCTTTCTTTTAACTCTACACCGCCAAAGTCCGAGTGGATGTATTTGACCGTTACAGGATAAACAAAAATAAATACGAGGGTTATTCAAACGTTATCTAAGAAGAAGAACTTAGTAGTTTTGCAAAATGAGTATTTCCAAAATAATATCTACGAATATTAATACAATAGTCCTGATGCAACGAAATATTTGTATTGTTGTTTGAGTCGGTTTGTTGCTGATATTTGACCTTCTAGTTGTTGTAATCTAGTGAATTCAAGTTCTATCACTCGTTATATTCTTGTTTAGGGAAAGATGAACTTCTCCGTCATAACCTTGTTACAAGAATGCACACACATTGAGTCTTATTTCATTATGTTGTTGCGTTAGCTTTAACGGGACCCATCCTGCACTTGTATTGGAGTACTCAAGCTTGTTACTTAATACGTTACGACTTGTGTCAAAACTTACTGAAATTCTTTCTTCAGCAACTAATTTTTCTGTCTTCACCAATAATATCGTCAATGTAGAGTGCAAGCTGACATTTCAACTGGCCGGCCAGGACGTTTCATGTCAGTCAGTGAAGTTCATCCGCTTTAGAACAATTTTACCCAGTCGTAAATACTTCCGCGGTTGATAAAAGATTCATCGTACTGTAAAGTCATTCAAGAAAAGGTTTTAACCTTATTTTAACCTTTAGGAAGAAAAAACCAGACAATTGAACGTTATTCAACTTACGAGCACACTTCAAACGCCAATCAAACGTTAAGTTCAATTTTATCCGTTCAATCCTGAAGCCTTGAAAGTACCTAACACCACCTACAAAACATCAATTTGGCTCTTTAGTTAATGAATGTTCTCCTAATACCAAGCAAAGTTTCTTTGAAGTTCTTCTACTGGTGTGTCACTTCCACGAATGTTGCGGTTTTCAGTCACCTGATGAAACCAGGATTTGAGATTCGCAAGGTGACATTAATAATATTAATATTATTTTCGTTTTTATTCTGGATTATTCTTTGTTTAATTAAGGATAATTTTTTTAATAAGGAAAAATTGTATTAAGCATCTTTGTCGTATGCTTGTTGCTACTTAACATTCAACTTTCACACCTTTTTAGCTTTACTGCTTCCCTGAATGAATGAGGCTGAATTATAACTCTGTTTTTACAATAAATTGATAATTGTTGCAGACCTTCTGTACGTATTAATAAGAAAGTGAAATACTCATTATTTTATTAACAGAGATAGAAATAGCTATTTTCTAAGTTAATAACACATTAATATGTATTTTTTTCAATTGGTAATAATTGTAAAATAACACAAGATAACAATGTTTCTATTCACAGAGTGAAGAGAATCTGAATACGAAAATTAAAGTTCCATAATAGGTAAGCATGAAGGGTTGCATCAAGCCAGTCTAAGGAATAATTACTACTACAACAACAAGTTCCATTTTTCGGCGTTTAAGTTTAAATTAATATTAAAATATAATAAATCACTTGCCTGTATGTAAAAAAGAACAAACGGGATAACGATGTACGGGAGCCCAATAAAACACATTGTGGGTCGGTTAATGGAAATAAGCTGTTTATACAATGGTTTCACGTGATGTCCTTCGACTGTAACTCCACACTGAGGATCCAGGTATGGAAAATTATATCGATAACCTAGACAATTAATGCCTTATTACACTGAAGTAAAAAATAATAATAACGTGACATTAGAGTAACACATCAAAGATGAGTTTAAAAACTAATAAAAATTTTATCTTTTGCATGAAGAGCTATTTTATAATCAAGTAATAATATTTATTTATAAAATAAAATAATAAAAGAATATTTTCTCACTGCGGACTATTCGGTTCGTGGTAGACGGTGAACAAGTTGTAGCTTTTTGGAGAGTTCACGTACGGACTAGTGGCAAAATGAACGAAATAGAATGTATTGATAATAAAATTTTGATTGAATTAGTGTGGGAGTGCAGTATTATGTTTCACATGAAGAAGTTGTCTAATAATGAGCCTAGCAGAACCACTGAAATTTGCGCACACTCTACTCTTTTCTCATTTATAGCGTGAGTCTGTAAGTCAATAAGTAAAATACTATATTATATACAATAATATTATGCTAGTCAGAATTGAGTACATTCATATTTACCTCGGTAAAGAAACCTCTCGAACACGTTTATATTCTAACTTAAATTTTTTGTTATCTCTCTTTCATTTGTCTGTTCTTTTCATCTTCACTGTACAAATGTATTTCAGGTGTCCTAGTCAGGAAAGAGTTCTCACGTTGAGTGAAGTGCGCTTCCAAATCGACTTGCACAGTGGTCGATTCAAGAAAGCAGGGCAGGGGAAAGCCCCCCCCCTCCCCCACAACGATAGAAATGTAGTTTTTATAAATTAATGCGCTTCGTGAAATAATTTTTATTATTAAACACGTTTCCGATTAAATTCTTATCATTTTCGATATCACTCATAGCTAATAATTATGATTCTTAAGGTAGATTGTTTTTGTGATAATCAGTCCTGGGACAGGTCTGATTAACTTATCCTGATCAATCCATTTCATTTCTACATAAATACAATATGACACGTGGTCCCTAATCGATGAGCGTATCTCAACATTGGCTTCCGTTTTCCGTTCTTACCCGACTTATCTCACTCTAGTGATAATTTTACAAGACCCTCATTTCTCATAACGTGGTCAAAGTCCACCAAGTTGTTCTCTCTTCCACTATTCTGATTGTAACCTCAAGGTTAGTTATCCTATCCACCTATCACATTTTCAGCATTCTCCAATAGCACCACATTTCGAAAGTTTCTATTCTTTTTCTGTCTGAAACTTCTATCGTCAACGTTACGCACCCATATAACAGTACACACCATACGAACATTTTAAATAATGATTTCTTAATATTCATACTTATATTAGCGAAAGCCTTCCTTGCCAATGCTATCCTACTCTTTATGTCTACTATACTTCAACCATCCCTAATTATTATATTTCCGAAGGAGCAGAATTCCTTAAGTTCTTTCAAAATATCTCTTCTCAATTTTCACTCTTTGTTATTCCACTATTTCCCATACTATACTCCATCTCCTTGGTTTTCCCTCTATTAATCCTCGTAGTGTACTCTTACTCCGGGAACACGTTTATGTCATTTATTATGTTTTCCAGGTCTTTTTGTGACTCCCCGCATACCACAATATCATCAGGTAAATTCTTCAATAATATTAGGTATAGTATGGGAAAAGTGCCTGTGGGAGTTTTCTATCTTAGGTATTTCTCTTCACATTGATTGCGAGATTCATCTCTGGAGATGCCTCGTTCTGTCTCTGGTTTTTCAGGTTCTCACATGTCGAAACACTTTAATATGTGTTAAGAGGTGTCTGTACTGGTGTCGAAGACCTTGGGCATACGGAAAGAGCTTTCTCTTGATCTCATTGCTTCAGTTAGCCAACTGCCTCCTAAAACTGGTGATGTAACGGGGAAAGAATGCTGCGACCCCATAGAAAACTAATTTTTCTCGTACGGAAGGGCTTGAAAAGCAAATTCATCTCCAGTCATTCGGAAAGGACTGAGAATATTACTTAATAATCTGACATACCTGATGAAGGTTTTCTAGGGTTCACTTGCACCTCTTTTAGATGAAATACCCTGGGTAGGATCCTAATACTGTAGCCCGGTGGTCGTAGTCGACGCTTTGCTAACTTGCTCTACCTTACAAATCCCCCTTTACAATTCCATTCCTATGATGTTCAAGGGGAGTTGCCTATTTCAGGATCACCCCATGTAACCTGTTACTCCCTCCCACACACCCTCGCCCCAAAAAATAAAGGTATAGTGTTTTGTTTCTTCGCTGAGGATACGAAAATTCATTAAAAAGTACCGAATAATACCATAATATAGCAATCAGTGGTTTTCCCGTACAATCGCTATAAATATATGGACAAAGGTTTGGTCCTCTATCCATTAAATTTATAAGAAATATCTCAGACAGCCAAAGCATTACTCTTCAGTGAATAATAGAAATTCTTTTTTGAATAACAATTGTTATATTGTTGGAAATTAGGTTCCTAATTCAGTAATACTAATTATTGTTAAAAACTTATTTTCTTTTAGAATCAGTGAAGTTATAATAGTGAAGTGCAGTTAAGTGATTTTTGTGTGACTCCTTTGTTTTCTTTTCAGGTAAAAAACTACACTTCAAAACTCTTCCTTAGTGTAAACTTTTCGTAATTGTATTTGTGTTTTATTTGTATTTTCTCTGTATAGAGCTGCCACCGGGCAAATGCCCAATAGCAGCTTAGTAGTAATAATAAAACCAACATCATCATTAGTATGTATTACAGAGCAACACATAGAAAATAACAGATTAAAATGATTTATATTTATATTATTTAATTTATATATTAATTGAATATTAATTTTACATCCCTATCTTCCCCCTTCCCCAAATCCAAGATACATCTTGGATTCTCTACACACAGATAAATGTGGGCATTGCAATCAACGTTCTAGATTCAAAGCAAAGAGAAGCTGTCACCTCCAGATGCGTCACTTTGCTTCACTACATTTCTGAGATGATCTAACGAAGAAGAAAAATTTGCATCTACCAGGAACTTATCTGAGAATCTTAGTTACAAAAGTAGCACAAAATGTAATATCATTCTTTTAATTTAGTTTGCTATTACTATTCAATAAACTGAAGATGAATGTTTGCGTATCTAATTGTATTGAGTAATGACAAGTTCATATTTTTAAAATACTTGCTTTATCATATAAAATATCATTACTTGCATTTTGTAAATATAGTTAGAATAATCGGGAAGTGTTGCATACATGCTACAGCCATCTCGATTTCCGAGAACGAGTTTTGAAATGTGTTTCCCGAAAATTATTATTTTTTTGTGTCGAGAACAGTAACTTCTGAAAAAAAATATTAGTGATTTTTTAGTAATCCATGGGGATGCTAGGTCCCTGAGATCCACCGCATTAATTATTTTCGAACCCGTCACAATTTTTTTACGAATAACCGGATAGGAATATATAAAATTAATAATTTAATTATTACATCATTAATTCATTGGTTCCGAATGCGTAGAGGATATTTGTATGAGATTAATGGAATTAGCGTTTCATAAACGTTATGTAAATCGCAATAAAATAAAATTTTAGTACCGAGAGAAATGAAGAGAAAACAAACCTGTAGCATAGCAAATAACGTCGATATTTTCGGTAGTCCCGTCTGTAAACGTAACAGAATTTTTGTGTAGTAATTTCACATCCGGTTTTTCTTCTAATACGTCGGTAACAATATGGTTCAACGAGTCTTCTCGATGATGGCTTAGGTACACCTGTAACAAAATATATTATTGAATTTTCGGAAAGAATAACATGTAAGCGGTAGTTGGACGAATATGAATGCACAATAAGAAACTTTATTATGAATCGAAATAAATTATTTAATAATATAGATAACAAACTTTTTACTCTGATATTGTTGGCGAATTTTTTCCAGACTACAGTAATGAGTGTATGAGGCAATCGCCATTTCGTCACTGGGTGAAGAATTCGCCATATTTGAAACACTCAGTTTGAAGTAATCAGGCGGAGAGAAAACGAGGAATCTCGTTGGTGTGATAGAAGGAAGGATGTCCCTACATCGAGACGGGTGGAGTCCTGAATAAGAAATTTCTTAGAGCACAGAAACGAGCTCCAGAGGCGACCAGAATTCGTGTAAGACGGACTTCAAAATGCCAGCGTGTGCAACGGACGAAGCTGTTTACGACCCACAATAAATCTCAGGTGTGTTAGTGCCAATATGGAAAAGTGCGTAATGATAATTTCGTTTTTGGACGATAAGCCCAAAAAAAGACTCTTAAGTAGAGAAATTGAAAACATTTCAGCAGAGTTAATAAGAGCATTTGGCGAAGAAGCAATATCATAGCTGTTCGGGATGGTTTGCGAAATCTACGAAACAGAAAGAATACCAGAAGATTTTAGTAAAAACATAATTATACCCATACCGAAGGAGGCTGAGGCACATTGATGCAAAATATTAACGAAAATATTGTATAGGAGAATGGAACGTCAAATAGAATGAGAGTTATGAGATCATTTTGATTTTAGGGGGAATATAGGGACAAGAGAAGCTATATTGACTTTGCTATTAATTTTGGAAGACAGGGTATGAAAAAACCAGCCTACGTTCATGTCATTTGTAAATTTATAAATATAGTTTGATAACGCGAACTGGAACACACTGTTAAGGATTTTGAAGAACTGTGGAATAAAATATAGAGAAAGGAGGCTAATACATAACCTCTACAGAAGACAGGAAGCAGTAATTAGAATAGATCAAGAAAATAAAATCGTAATAAAGAAAGGAGTAAGACAAGGATGCGGTATGTCACCCATGCTGTTTATCCTATATATAGAACAGGCGAGGAAGAAAGTTAAAACGGAATATGGAAAAGGAATCATACTGCAAGGAGAAGAAATAAAATCTTTACGCTTTGCTGACGATATTGTAGTATAAGGGGAGTCATAAGAAGACTTGGAAACCATAATAAATTGCATTAACGTAGTCCTGGAGAAAGAGTTCAATAAGAGGATTAATAGAGGGAAAACCAAGGTAATGGAGTGTAGTATGGGAAACAGTGGATAACAAAGGGCGTTAGATTGGTAAGGGATATTTTGACGGAAGTTAAGGAATTCTGCTACTTGTGTAGCGTAATAACTAAGGATGTTAGAAATATAGTGGACATAAAGAGTAGGATATCAGAGGCATGGAAGACTTTCGCGAAAAAGAGAAATTTATTTAGGGTAATATAAGTGTGAATATTAGGAAATCGTCGCTAAAAATGTTCGTATGGAGCTTGGCGTTACATGGGTGCGAAACGTGGACGGTAGGAGTTGGGGAAACGAACAGAATAGAAGCCTTTGAAACGTGGTGCTATAGGTGAATGCTGAAAATCGGATGTGTGGATAGAATGACAAACGAGGAAGTTCTAAAGAGAATAGGGGAAAAGCGAACAATATGGAGAACGTAGCCTAAGAGAAGGGATAGATTAATAGGCCTCGTTTTAAGAGACGAGGGTCTTGAAAAAATTAGCTTTTGAGGGACGTGTGTAGAACAGAAGAGGGAGGCCAAGGATGGAATGCACTAAGCATTTTATGGAGTATGTAGGTTTGTGCTAGTTATAAGGAAATAAAAAGGCTTGCACAACATAGGTTAGCATGGAGGGTTGCATCAGACCAATCTTTGGACTAAATACCACAAGTAGATAGAGTCTCATAAATGCAATTGAGCTAGCCGTAGTAATTTTTTTAATTAATCCTAAGATTAGTAACTAGTGCTGTTTTCTTTTTTCTGTGATTAAATTTAATTTTTTTAATATAAATCAATAGTTTATTTTGATTTAAATTAAAGTACAAACCCTCAGTTAATTATAGTAGTATATATCTCCTGTTCCTAAAAATTAATTATTGAAATAATAGTAGTTTGTGTCAGGAATTTAAGTAAGTTATAAGTCTTTTTGTCACAATATTTAAACGTTAACTAAATTTTACTAATATTTTCTGCTGTCTGAACGACATATCCAACTCAATCAATACGTAATTATTAAAAAGGTTGAAGTTATTTTTGTAAAACAATTAAGAAACTAATATTTACAGTTAAACAAATTGGGAATATAATAAGTTAAAGGACATGAACTGCTGTCTGCGGTCATACGATCTATGGTGCGAGCGTTCCTGCGACAATAGAAGGATTATCGAACTGGATATCGCGAAACCAGCGACATGGAAACTTGAGAATTTTTTATAACATAGTTCATTCGTCTTTTGCGAAAATTCTCAACAACAAGAAGGCAAATTATGGTTCATTGTCAATAGATGGAATAAACCACTAAAAAGTATTCATCGAAACAGGGATTTCGAAGCGTAAAAATGCTCCAAAGGGGGGAAGAGTCTGTACAATCAGAAAACATTTGATTAGTACCTAAAATAAGGCGAATTAAGTACAACTTTAAGTTGCACTTGAAGTATTTTAAGGTTGAGATTAAAATTAGGAACAACTTTATATTGTATGTTAAATATAAAGAGCAATAGAAGTTGTACTTTATTAAAAGATCTAGCTTAACCTTAAGAGACTTATTTCAAACCTTAGATCCAACCATCAAGAGGTCTCATTCAAAATCAATATAAACAGACAATAAGATCTCACAACGCCGACTGCATGTACACAGCGGGTGGTCCATTCGAATGTCATTAATTTCAATTGTATGTGACATGTAAACGGTTGAAGATAGAAATTTATAACAAAGTTTATATAGAAAAAACCTCACCTACGCTTTCAATATGCGCGTCTATGTGAGCTGCAGCTGTGACTAAGACGATATCAATGTGATGCACAATTTTTGACAATTACGTTGGTGCTCCTTCTTCCTTGGCTCTGCAGCCCATTCAGGGTCCTTGGCCTACCGGGTCGACTGCGGACTGTCATCTCATGCGACACATTCCGAATTTTGAATGATACCTGGTCAGCGTATCGATTATTGAGAAGTCTTAATCCTGGTCCGGAGACCAGGACGACACATTCCGAATTTTGAATGATACCTGGTCAGCGTATCGATTATTGAGAAGTCTTAATCCTGGTCCGGAGACCAGGACGACACAAACATCCAAGCCCGGGACATATGGGTTGTGAGGCTAGCCACTAGATCACAGGAGGTCGGCAAATACGTTGGAGCATGTCCTCTAAAAAAAGGATGCGCTCACAAAGTTCACGAAGATCTCTGGCTGGGCTGGCGTATACTTAATCCTTGATATAGCCCCAGGTAATGATATCAAGCGTTTTAAATCGGGAGATCTCGGGGGCCATGCCATCGGTCCTCCCCTACCAATTGAACGGTCTGGGAAAACGTTGTCCAAGTTATTCGAACTTTATTTAAATAGTTTGGGGAGCGTCATCGTGTTGCTCACTTTGTGAAAAAAGAAACTGCTCCTGCATGTCAATATATTTGATACATCAGACTCATTTCGTGGTGAGGTAAAACCTTCCAATGACTTCCTTCTGTGACAAACCGCTCCGAAAATTCAACTGGGAACTATTACGAACGTGCTCTTATTTGTCTATTATCTATAGATTCAAACACATGCCTGCTAACATTCCTTGATATATAGAAAGTACCTTCGTACGAGAATAACAGACTTCGCCATGAAATCAGGATCAGAACTGAGACGGTCTAGCATCGTACTGACGAATTACACTAATTTGGGTCTGTCATTCGACTTAAGATGTTGCAGTAGCTGCACTGTTTATGCAGACGTATGCGGACAATTTGATGCACTATATTTGTAATAGTTCCAAATTCTAACTACATTTAATGGGAATTACCAGGGTACAAAGGCCCAAAGTTAGCGGCGTCGGCCGAAAAATATACTTTTCGCTCCGGGGAAATACCAGGGCAAGGGAATATTTTCCCATGAGAACTGCCATGTGATTGGTAAATCACGGCTCTGGGGGTAAAATACGAGGTGCAGAAATGGCGGACAGTAGCATAATTTGGCATTCTGGGCCCAGCAGTAAGGGAGAGTTTTCGGACAGCAGCTAACAAGTGCTTCCTTGGCTCAACGACACGTGACTTATGCTGGATGAGCTAAAACCCAGACATCAACTGGTTTGGGTGTGACTCAGGAAAGACACCGGACCGTATGCTTCCTTCAGCTTACACCGAGAGGGAGAGAGACAAAACCACTTTCGCCAAGGTTAATCTGAGGTATTGTAAACTACTGGGACGAGCGGCTTTATTTACCATTTTGCCAATATGTTAGCTATTTATTCTCCTGAGCCACGAACACCCTTAAGAGAAAGAGCTCAATGTAAATGCCGGGAAAATTGTATATATAATTAATAATTTACGTAAAATAAATGATTAGCAGTATAATCTTCCCTTTTTTATTTCATTATTATCAAAACCCACCCACGAACAGCGGTATAAAATCGTCGACGTAGAATATCTGGAAGTGAAGCGGGTGCGGTACTTATTCGATATTTGAAGTTTCTGCGAATCTCTTCTCAATGCCTTCAGAGGACTTTATTCGTATGCGGCTTGAATCTTTTAAACAATTTCGTCGGATGTTTGGCGACCATCACCATACTCCTTTAACAAAGTTTCAGCAGCTGAAAGTGTATCGTTTCACTTCTTTATTGTTTTAGCAGTTGGAGAATCATGGTTAAAGACTCGCCGAAAATCCTTTTTAACTCTAGCAATTGATTCAAACATCGCATATAACAGAACAGTTTGCGCTTTCATCAGCGATGTCACCAATTTGATAAATGAATAATGAAACAATGGGTCTAGCTACAAAATTTTGAAGTTATTGACTTTTCCTCTCCTGTAAACTTTATTGTACGTTTTATTTTTAAGCGTTTACCCGTCATACAATTGTATTTAAGAACATTTGAGTGGCAACCCTTTATTTTTACAAACCAGTTTGAAGAAGATACAATGTAATACAACGCCAAGAAAACCATTTGCCACATGACCCGCAATTATGAACTCTATGCTTAGTAATATTATATTTAACAAAATAAATGATCAATTGAGCTTCATGTCAATTTTTGTAAATACTTTATAAATAATATTGGTAAGTAAATTTATTTTTTCTATTATTTCGTATAATATAAGATTAACCCAGTTTTCAATTAATTAAAATAGTAACAGACTAGTTATTAACAAGATTAAAATAATATATATTTGTCGTTAAATTAATGGTTTAGGTCATTATATGTACACAAGAGAAGTGAAATTCTGCACAGGAAGAGATTTTTACATGCCTTTAATAACAAATTGATCAGTTGTTAATTACCAAAATGCTCTATGAATAAATCAGTTACATACATACAAACAAAATAAATCTAATAACTTGATGAGGTTACGGTTCCAATAACATTATTTTGTTACTAAGATGAAGAAAATAAGTTTTATTACCTTTTCTGCTATGGCTGACACTTCCTGAGCGACGTCAACACCAGATGGTCCCGCTCCTATCACCAGCATACGTCGGCCTTTGAAGGAATCCGGGATTCTGTAGCTATGAGAATGAAATATTTGTCCTTCAAATTTATCATGCCCTTCTATCTTTGGTATATGTGGATCCCAGTAGTGCCTGGAAATTATTTTGGATCATGTTAAGTGCAAATTCTATTTTCATCCCACATAATGCAAAATTAAATTGATGATATTGTAACTTTTAATGAATATATTTACAAAATTATTTTATGTAATAACTATTACATTATTTTGAAGGGCTCCACTGAGTTGAAAAAGAAATCTTACCCAGAGCATACCATAACGGCGTCGAATTCGTAGTTCTGAACTTCCTGGTTGGAAATATTCAAGACTGTAACTTCCCATACATCTCCCTTAGGAGTGACGCGTTCCACGTGATGATTAAACTGACATATAAGCACAAAGGGAACCATTATATATTCAGTACATCATTCAAAGAATAGAAAGAATACTTCGTTAACTGACCTTTATAAATTTCCTTAGATGAAAGTGATCTAAATAGGCATTTAAATAATTTAGGACACCATCAGCTCCAATGTAAGAAAGTCCGCCAGAAGGAAATGGGTAATCAGGATAACCCATTATTTCTTTCGGTAAATTCGTCCTAAAATAGTTCATTATTATTAAATAACAAATAAACCTTAAAATACGCAACTAAAAATTACCATTACTTGCATCAATGATTGTACTGTAAAATATTGCTACAGTATGTTCCTTTTTTGGATATAAGGACTAATTAATAATAAAAACAAGTGAAGCGGACACAAGAAATGTATATAAGGTAAATTTGAAGATGGATAATGTTGATTCGTTTACATTATTGATTAAGTTTGCCGAAGGTTTGCGTCTACACAAAATAAAAACACGAAATTAAGGTGATATACTTCGGACTAAAATTCTTCTGAATTAAAATGGTTAACTTATTGTGGTACCTCAAGCACAGAACCCGAGCCAAAATACTGATCATTGAAGTGTGTGAATGACAAATTTAGTCAGACCTATAATTTATTTTTAAGTATTTGAAAAAAAACGCCTATTTGCACAATTTTACGACAAACCATAGTCAAAGACAGAATCCGTCATCATATACATGAAGATACTGTCTCTTCATCCCCCCCACCTAAGTAAACTTAAATTAGCCTTTCACTATTTCTTCGGAATGGAATTATTTTGTTTGTGTTCAGTTGTTCTTGGCAAATCCACGCTCTGCCACACAATTACTGTGTATTTACAAATTATAATAATGTTCTTATTGTTTTGTAAAGAAATTCAAATGTTAAGAGTATGATATATTGATAACAATCACATTACCCTATGTAGTATTATTTATATGAATCAACAAAAGTAAACCAGGTAATGTGTTTCAAATCAATATTTTTTATACCTTGAATAAATACAATTTTCTACCACTTTTTAGATAGTGTAACTTTTTCCACACGACCCAAGGTTTTTTCACACTCCTACTTACATTTATGTAATTAATTAGGAACTAGATGGGTGCCCGATGATGCCCAGGAATTGAATATATAAGAATGACCATCCACCCCCGTTTTGTAGGCTGCGAGACGAGAAGTCAGATTTCACTCAAATTAGGCAGATATATTGGTTACGTGTAACAAACTTTTACAAAACCATAAATATTATCTGATTTACAAACTTGGGTGGACCTGAAACTAAATGCGAAGCCATATTGACAGTATGGTATCTGAAATAGCAATGTTATTAACAACAATTCTGTTACCTCCAATCAAAACTCCTGTTGCAACAATAGATGGAGTGAGAATGCTTCCCCCCTCTCTATCTCTGTCTACCTTTCTGTCATGTTGCCAAAATGCAAAGTGATTGAAGGTTTCACAGTGAAAGGGAAAATAGACGCAGATTGCATGAAAAACAAAGAAACATTAGGAGAGAAGAAATCAGATGGGAAGTCAATTCTAGATAAAGAGGAAAAGGTGAAAATATGGAAGGAAAATCTAGAAGTGGTGTATCACGGCGGATAAGTCTGCAGTAGAAAAAGAAGAGGAGGTTTATGATGAAGAATTGGACAGAAAAATATTAATATTGGAGTTTGACGGGGTCCTGAAAAATCTGAGTAATAATAAAGAGGGAGTAATTAAAAACGTTCCAGCGGAATTTATGACATCATAAAGCGAAGAAGGAATATCAAGTATGTTCAGGTTAGTTTTCAAAATCTACGAAACAGCTAGAATACCATAAGATTTTAACCTATGCCGGCTAAGACTGGTGCTGATAGATACGAACTGCGCAAGCAAACTATTAACGGGAATAGAAAATTGGATATTGGAACGTCAAATAGAATGCGTGTTACGAGAAGATAAGGTTGGTTTGAAGACGAAATTCTATATTATGTTTTAATTTTTATTCATGTAAATATGAGGGTCAGTTACCACATTATTTCAATATTTTTATAAAAAGAAATTCAGAGGTACACAGCCATAACACTAGGGTTAAGGAAAATATTCATTTGGGCCAATTAAATTTAAAAAGTAAAAAACAAATCGATTTTTAATAAAAGTTTAGTATTATTGAATGAGTTACCAATAACTGTAAAGAACACCAAAAGTATAAATGTATTTAATAATAGTTTAATGTTAAAGTTTAAAAAGAATGATTAAATGTAGAAAGGGAATTTTTATTATTATTTGGAAGGATATAGAATTGAGAATATGTAATTAGCTCAAAGCTAACTTTAATAAATAAATTTTAGGAAAAAATTGGACAATATTAACTCTGTTTCCAATTTTATAAATCAGTATGAGACAAAACAGACCATCGTTCATTGCATTTGTATATTTAGAAAGGACGTTTGATAATGTAGACTGGAACACACTACTAAGGACTTCGAAGAGGACAGGAATAATATATCGAGAACGAATAGTTATCCGTAACCTCTACAGAAGGCAGTCAGCACTAATTAAAAATGAGGACAAAGAAAAGAAAGCAGATATCAAGAAAGAAGCAAGACAAGTCAGTCACCCGTGCTGTTTAACTTATATATAGAACAGGCGATGAAGGAAGTTAAAAGGAATATGGAAAGGAATCATACTACAAGGAGAACGAGTAAAAGACGTAATGTCTGTTGTTGATATATTAAGGAAGTCATAAGAAGATTTGGAAACTATATTAAATGGTATGACCATGATACTGGAGAAGTAGTACAGTTAAGAATTGGGGTGATGGATTCTAGTATCAGAAATAGTGAAATAACAAACAGTGTTAGTTTGAAATGGATATTTTGGAGGAAGTTATGGAATACTGCTACTTGGACAGCATAATTACTAAGGATGGTAGAAGTGTAGTTGTCATAAAGAGAAGATATTAAAGGAAAGAAAGTCTTTATGGAAAGAGAGAAATTGACTTACTGCTAATATAATACTGCTAAAAATGTTCGTATAGAGTGTGGCGTTATAATGATGCGAAACGTTCTTCGTAGTAGTTGCAGAAAATAATAGAAGTTTTTGAAATGTGGTTTTATAGAAGGATATTGGAAATCGAATGGGTGGATAGAGTACTAAGTAAGAAGTTCTAAGCAGCATAAAAGAAGGAAGAACAATGTGGAGGGCTATGACCAAGGGAAAGAATAGATTAATACATCACGTCTTGGAAAATTAGAATAAGAGAGGTGAGTGTGGGGTAAGAACATAAGGGGGAGGATGTGAGCTGAGGCAGTTATGAAGAAATAGAAAAGCTCGTACAGAATAGGTTAGCATAGAGAATTGCATCAGACTGAATAATATTACAACAATTGCATTGTAATGAATTCTATGAGAATGTTAAGAGTTTTTACCGGAGGTTTTTGTACATGCTTGAGTAGACTGGCAAGCCGTCGTCGTGACAGCCCACGACGTCGGTGTAGAGCCAGGTGCCTCCCACCTGGGCGCTCCTCTCGAACACGACGCATTGGTGACGACCTGAGACCTGCAGCTGCCTGAGGGACGCGATCCCAGCAGCGCCTGCTCCCAGCACAGCAACACGCATCCTTCACTTGTGCAGAAGCACTGCCATTATCTCCGCTCACTCTACTTGCGTCATCACTCAGATGAAGGTCAATTGTGACTTGGAAACAGTTTCGCTTGATAATTTATGTTACGCCAATCCATAACAATAGGAATCAATGATAATGATTTAATGACGACTTAGTTTTACTATTGAAACATTCTTGGCTTAGTTTATGTTACATTTCACTTCGGCGATAACTTATTTTGACGCGAGACACGTGTACTCATGGCTTCTGTGTTTCGAAATTTTCACTTCTATATCCTAAACATAAAATTGACGACACATAAAATAGCGTCAGTACAGAACCTTCCATCATAAACGTCATTTTTTTAAATGCCCTTTTGAAGTTAACATTTTTACCGTCATAAACGTGATAAAAGGAACGTGACTGTCATCTGTTTTCACGAAAAAAACGAAAGTATTTGTTGCAAAACCTTCATTTAAACGCGTTCATCACACGTTTCGTATTCGAGGTTCGGTCCGATCAAGATCATATGATGGGCTTAACACGCGTCATGTTTCGCTCCACATAACTGGGATGAAAATATTTGGACCATACGGAAATCTTGTCGTTACAACTTCTTCTTCCTTGTCTGTACAAGCCATTGAGGATCTTGGCCTAGCGGGTCGACTGCGGACTGTCATCGTACAAGACACATTCCGGATTTTTGAGTGATATGTGATTAGCGTATCAAATCCCCAGTTGTCTTAATCCCAGAAAGGACAATAACCTATGCGATAGTGGTAAAATTGGAAAACCCTGTAACGGTCAAATACATCTGCTCGAGCTTTTGGCGGTGCAAATTAAAAAAGGAGACAGTATTTGAGCCAGGGGCAATAAAACCCAGACTCCGCGTCGCGCCTTGGTGAGGGTCGGTTGCATAGGATGGCTTGTTTGTCCCAAGTTTAACCATAAATGTTATTGGTCAATATCCATCCCTGCCACCTGGGTGATAAGAACCATCAAAGTGGGAATAGATTTTAAAAATGCGTGAAGAAAGATTTTATTGGCAGATTTGGACAGATCTTTCGAGAGCGGTGAAACGGGAGAGATGGCAAGACAATTTTGATGAGAGATTTCGAGCAGATGGTCGGCATCCTTGGATAGGCAAATCAAGGACATGTGGATAAACGGAAATTCTTCATGAACCAGGAAGAATAGCAGCGGTGGCTGTTATCTGGAGAGAAGACGACCCAATTAGGAGGAAGGAGATGGAATATGCACTAAGCCGACACGGTAATTACCCCTGTGGCTCTTTTCTGTACTGCCAGGTCCGAGTAAATTTGTGTAAAATATTTTCTTCTATGAGAAGGCCCGTAATATGTGATCCTGTTTAGTTTTAAGTAATTTATTTTGTATAATTTTTTGTAAATATATATGTTGTTATAATTTAAGAAATAACAGCCGGCATAAAGATCGAAATATTAAAATTGTAATTATTAATGTAAATATGTTTATTGAACAAGTAAATTGTTATTTTATTTTTATTATAAAATCTTGATATTAATATATTAATATCTCACCTAAAATAATGTATTCATTACAACTCGAAAACACGCTTCTTGGTTGCAAATTAATTATACTAGACCACGATAAAAGAGACATCTTAAGAGGAAAAATATTAAGGATGATTATACAGGACTTTAACCTAAAATTCCGATTTTGGAAGAATTTACGCTCAATATTTTAGAGATAGAACTTCAAAAATATAAAACACAAAGACAATAGTAACGTAACCAAACAGACCCTAGTAATAGTTACTACTTAGTGAATCGAAAACAGAAAGCATGTCATGTTGTCGCCAGGTGCATCCATCATAAAAGGATAAAAATTTTAAAAACATGTGCCTCAATAACATCATCCTGGAGCCAGACTATGATCCCTGGAACCGTATGGTACACACAGAAAAGATAGTTATTGAAAAAAGCTAATATCAACTAGAAATGAGAAAGCAGTTTTGCAGCTCTTACTTTGTGAAATCATGAAGTATGGGCTGCTAACGGAATCTCGGAACTGCAATATCGCAAATTGAGAAGTCGAAATGCAGGGAGGAGGGTTTAAGCTTGAATGCAGGAATGTCTCTGATCTCTCGAGAGACAGATCAGGAGACAGGACTGAGAGAAGGATCTCCTACTGCCTCTGCTCTTCACGCACTGAAAAAGAGGTGGATAATCTCCTGTTTGGTACACAGAAATATCTGTGCCAAGATGCGCTACTGAAGAATACTAGGTGCAAAATGACGCCATTACATATATAGATTAACAATTTGCTAAGGTACGAAAAGACGCTCAACAGTAAAATACAAAAAAATACCATTCATTTTGTTATATGTATTTTATTGATTTACTTTCTTTATTATTGTTAATTATTTTTAAAAATTGCGTAAAAGATAGTTTAAAAATATTGTAATTAAGGCCTGCTATAGGAAACAAGAAATCATACTCAAAATAGCGCAGTAAATTTAAAAAATATATTTTCAAAGTATTAATCCCAGCCGCAGTGACCATTATATAACTTAACTATATGTAAATGTTGTTGATTTTAATGAATAAGTAAACTTTGAAAAGTACAAAATTCACATAATCTCGTACAGCATAGAATAGAAAAATGTAAAAATAAAATATTTGGGAGATGTCACTATCAGAGATTATCCGTAAAAATGATATACAGAGCGGAAATAACGAACATGAATGAAATGTTCTTCCTCTAAAATATTCCACAAAAAATTCATTACGGAGTACCGTGACCTACACCAGTATACTCAACCGGTGGTTCGCGAAACATAAATAAGATAATTACAGTTTCCGTAACACAGAAAATATTTAAATAAAATATTTGATAATTACTCTCTGATGATGATTTAATAAATCATTACAAGAATTAACTCAGCCAGTAAGCGTTATTTTCAAACACGTCTTATGGAATGATTGTATGTAAATCAATATTTAAAAACTAAACTTTTTTTTGGAGAAATGGGGAGAATGCGGTAACAGGTGAACCTGAAACAGGAGGAATGTGTAGACAGAACAAGGTAACAAAGGGTTGACTAATATTTTTTTGGATAACGAGTTACGTAAGGTGATCGTGAAATAGGTAACTACCATTTAATAGCATAGAAAGGGAATTGAAACGGGGGATTTGGGAGGTAGAGCAAGGTAGCTAAGTGCTGACTAGGGCACCCGAACTGTAATTTAAGGATCCTAGACGGTGTTTCACCTAAAGGGAAAAACCTAGAAAAACTGCATCAGGTAGGTCGGGCATTGGATACTATTCTCTCGTCATTCGTAATTATGCAAGAGGGGGTTTCTTGTGGGGTCGCAGCATCCCCATATCACAGATAGGGATAAAATGAAAACTTTACTTCTTTCCAAAATTAATATTCAAACAAATGTCTTTGAATTACAATCTGATCTTAAGAACTAAACCATTCCAAATCTAAATAAACAATTTATTGCGGTTCAAGTGGACAAATCTTCGGGTTATCTTACAAGGCCGTACATTTAAGTTACGTTCGTAAATTGATCAAGATATAAATTAGATTCAAGAAAAAATGCTTTCTTGTCATCACCTTCCTAATCACACAAAAACCTTCACATTGAAGATAATTTTATTATTTACATAAACTTTGTTGGATTATATATTGATACGCAAAAATCGTGTTAGGGTTTGCAACCAAGAATTAGCGAGTTGGCTGTGTATCCAATAATATTTACTCAGTGTTTCAATTACCAAAAACAAAATACTGCAAAAAAATACAGATTGTATCCATACTTGAACTGCGTAATTAAGCAATCAGAAACAATAATAATTTATCTTAAACGAAAAATGATTTAAATTCTACTTCTTTCAATTCAGTGCATTTAAAAGGGGTAGGAGAATGAAAATTTGTTCCTTTATACAGATGTCCGATATCTAGTAGTAGAATATTTCAAATACTATTAATTAATAAAAAAGAAGAAGAACTTTTGTTTCTGAAAATGTAAGAATATTACATGTCATTAGATACTGTTTTTGGCACGTGGACTTACATACTGGGAAAAACGAGAAACGTACCAGGATAAACGTTGGAATGTTTCCGGAAATGCATGAGGTCGTAATAATGTGCTTTAACTAACTTCAGAATTAAAGGACATTGAACGGGTCCCAACGACGTGTGAATATTGTCGCAAACTTCGAGAACAACTAATATGGTCATACAGGACTATGCGATTTTCTAGAAGGAGAACATTCGGCCACTGATTTTCTGGTGGTTGGAAGTTCTGGGATCACGTATTATCGTGTACTTAAAGTAGTTTAGCTAATGAAAAGTGAGCATGAAGTATACATTGTAGCGCAGTAGGACCCCTCTCCAAATTTAATTCATATTTTTTATATTGAGAACGATTCAAATTCCGTAATAAAATTCAGAGCAGGAGAGAGGTGGAAATCTCAGGCACAAAAGTGTCACATAGAAGTCATTTGAGCCTAGATTTAATTTGGATTAGAGTTGTCTTCGCAGCAGGGACTTAAATTCAGCAAAATTCCCAAGGACACGCTTTCCCTTCGTAAATAAAAAATACCGCATTAGCGAAAGATGAAAAATGATTGGTGGAGACACGTCACGTGGGCTGACTGTTTCCTTGGTGAAGGGGAAAGAAGAGTTTGGCTGGGAGGTGAGTAGGTGAGAAATGATTCTGTTTTGATCAAGAGTTGAAAGGACGAGGAAGCAGGGAGGCGAGCAGTGTTGCTCCTGAGTTAAAAAGAAGAGCGAGCAAGGAAGGTGATAAGTTTTGACTTGTTTGGAAATTGATGAGAGGAGAAAGAAACGATGAGATTGAACAATTGAAAATACAGTTGTAGGGAAGTGAAAGTATGAGTTGGAGTTCGGTGCGAAGAAGGAGGAAAACTTGTTTTCGCCGGGCAGTACCAGGTCCAGAGCCTTTCCCGTCAACAGCGGGAAAATCCACAACCCGACGAAGAAAGCCTGAGACTGAAACTACGACTAGAAAATAGAACAGGTTCGTCACGAAAGAACGTAAAATCTCTACTACACATTTTAACTCAAGAAATTAACCCTGAGAACCCCTTTGTTGTTGTGGTATTCAGTTCTAAGACTGGTTTGATGCAATCCTCCATGCTAACCTATATGCGCAAGCCTTTTCATAACATTATAACTAGCACACCCCACATCCTCCCTAATGTGCTTAGCGTATTTTATCCTTGATACCCTCTTCTGTTTTTACCACACACACTTCTCTCTAATGCTAATTTTACAAGACCCTCGTGTCTTGAAACGTGGCCTATTAATCTATCCCTTCCCTTAGTGAACGTCATCTATATGATTCACTTTTCCCCTATTCTGTTTAGAACTGAGAACCCCATGATGTTTAATTCATTATTACACATAATATGTATAATTGCAAATATTGCGCAGGACCGAATAAATTGTTTTGAAATATAGCTAAAGTAATTATATTTTTTAATAAAACGCAAATAATTTGTTAAAGAATTTGTATCTTTAACCCCTTCCCTCAATAATATTTACAACATCGATAGGTAAAGTAAAGGAGTGGTTCAATATAATTCCAGTGATGAAGGAAGAAAGAAGGAGTGGTGTAAATAACAACTAGAATATTAATAGGAGTTGGTAGGATAACTTAGGAGTCGACGAACAGTCCAATTCCCAAGGCGAACACACCAACGCGACATCCAAATAGTGGAGCAGCGGTCCCTACGTCTCAGGAGAACGATTTCAGCAGCACATCCGTAGGGGGGAACATATTCAAAATACCGAACAACAAACAGTCTGAATGCGAGATTACCAAAGTGTAAATGTGTGTATCCCAACTTCAGTTCGTTTGGAAACTCATTTAGTTACCCTGCGATGCACGGTAAATTATACTTTGATTTAAGAAATTCATATTTGTATCATTTTAGTAAACATAAAGTCACACAATTTATTAAAAATGATTTTTAACTGTCGAAAAACAATTATTCGTTACAATACGGTAATAAATTCGTGCCCATATTCAATAATTTATTAAAATAAAGAGTTCGAATATCTATCGTTATAATTTTATCAAATAGCAATAAATTCTAAAATTAAATATTTCATTCTATTTTGCCACGCTCCCCTCTCCCTGGGATCCGTTAACGTCGAAAGCCGGGCCGGGTGTCACTGCATACGCCGAAATAATATATCTATCATCGAATAAAACGACAGGCGAACCGCGTGATCCAGAGAGAGATGTCCATCGTCAGGCCAAGAAACATTAGTTTATGTGACTCTCAAGGGTCTTGGCTTTAATTAATTAATTACATGGGGAACGTTTATTGAATAAGTAAACAACGATTAAAATTCAAACAATTTAATTTATTTGTTAAAACCCGGCCAAACCGCACTCCTACGGCTCCATAATCATTAAATGTTGCTTTTACCTATTCATTCTCACTTAAACTATAATACTTAAATACAAAATGATTACAAAGGTTTCCAATTTTTCTAAATATCAAATTGTTCAACGGCACGTCCGAAATTACCGAAATGTAATTGCCGGTCATTGTAGCCACAACCACACAAAGGAAGATGCTGTATGAAGATCTCGTTGCAGCGGCGACGATGTCCACTGGTTCGGCTGGTACAATCTCTCCGCTGGTCATTCGAGAATGGACCCACGCTCCAAATCGCAACAGCTACGACACTCAACTCCACTTCTCCACAAAAACGGCTCTGTTCTCTCTCTTTCACCCGCTGCTCACAACACCTCCTCCTACATTCAAATCAGTACTATCTCTCCTTACATAGATCTGCTTCTCAAATCTGTCTCTCAAAAGCACACTGTCCTCTCTCGCCGGGGGCGGAAAGGGGATAATGTGTGTACAGCCTCTCATCCTCAAGTCGGAGGTTGAACCTACCCGAGGTGCCCCTGTGTTATCTAATCGGCCACGGCGTAAATCTGGAGCAGCGTGCATCTCTCATGTGCCTTGGTGTCGGGTCCCGCTTGCCATTCCTGGGTATGTGAAACCTAATAGTAGGGGGCGGACCAGGGTGGCTCGCCGGGAACTAGTATCCTTTATGAGCACGGGGGATGGACTGAGACGGATCGGAGCCATTGCGCAATGGTTCTAGTAACAGAATAGTTCATCTCAAGACAGTCATCCTACCCTTGGGCCATCATGCCCTTGAAAGAAGGTGTCGAGTATGGAAATTGCTAGTCATACTTAGTTATCCGATGATGAAACTAGCATTGGCTGGTTTCGTAAATCATCCATAGGGGATAGCTGCTAGCTTCCACTTCGGATGGGGATGCGCTTGGCCTCGGAAACCAGGTGCTGCAATCCGGAAGAAGCAGGAAGCTTCGAATGCTAGTCGTAGCGTGGTACTCTCCTTTATCAGGGAAAAAGGCTACGCTTGACTAGAAGTGTCAGCGCTACCGTTAAGGTTGAACCCGGCAACTGCAGGGGGGTACTCGCCCCCACCGGGGTTTCGTAGGCGCCCTTGTCGGGGAAAGAGGCCCTCCGGGCTGGCTCAAAACGCGACACGGGGCTGACCTGAACCTTCAGCGAAAAATACAGGTAGACAGGGGTGAGCTTTAGCCCAGCTGTCGCTCTACCGGGCGGCAGCCCTGCTCACAATTGGGTTGGACTCTGTCGGGCAGTGGTATGCGCTCACAAACCCACGGTGGCGGTGCTAGCAAGTCGGTACCTGGGTATATGTAACCTAAGAGTAGGGGGCGGACCAGGCCCGGCAATTGAAGCCACCAGCCCTTGGGTAAGGCAGCGTCACTCTCGTCGTTGCGGGCGGAGTGCATTTCCAACAGGTCAAAAACTCGGGTGTGGGAGCCGTACGCAACTTGAGCAACAAATTCCTCAACTCGTGAGCCGGTCGGGTGGAGAAGTGTCTCGGAGCAATCCTTGGCTAACTGCACTCGGCCGGATTTCAACAGTAGATTGACCACCTTCGGTGAGGAGCCACTCGGGGTTCTGAACACCAATTTATGCGCGTTCGCCCCGTAAAGCCATTTTGGCATACACGGGGTCAGGTGCTGGTCCTATCCAGTCTTCCTGTAATCTAACTACCACTGTCCTCTCTCGCCGCTCAGAGAAAAATTTTCTTCGCCGCTTACACACATCTCCTCCTGTACCCAAATCTGCTCTATTTATTACTTCCCAAACTTGCACCCAATTCCTGAGAACCGGTCCCAGGTCAATGACCGTCCAACATCAAAATATTTGACCTGTGTTTAAGAATCCACCGACAATAAGTCCTTACCCGCCGAATTGCCACAGTGACCGTCCCTGCACTAAACGCCTGACGGCCGAAATCACTTATTACAATTTATTAAATATCTTCAACCCAACTGCTAAAATATATATTTCTCAAGAGATTAGACGGTTTGGTGAGAATTCCCTATTATTTGGATAAGGCACAGTAATTTTCTGCTACCTTCTTTATGTTATTTTATAGAATATTAAGCCACTTCGGGTTTGAAGAAGGTAAATTGACTGTCTGGTTAAACTATTCTCCGATTGTTCAATTTTATTTTTTGAAATGCCTAAATCCTCAATAAAGAAAACAATAAAATTTGAAGGAAATAATTTATTAAAAGATTGTCAGTTGTTATTGTTATAATAATTGATAGGCAATAAACAAATTATTACCTTTTGGAATGAAAAGCAGTTTAGCAAAGGCGGAAATCTAGACTAGCCGATAATTCATTAAATCCTAAAATCATACATCAGAGTTACGCTGTACGGATAAGTTATTTTAAAATGCATGTAATGTTTCGGCATACATGCTTAGACTGAAAAGTATTCATAATGGAAGAATGAAACAAGTTACGCCATTATTATGTAGACACATACAGATTTAATTCTGGAGAAGCAAAACAGAAACTAGTGAAAGAAAACAAGGCAGTGATCTTCTAGAGCAGGGTTTCTCAAACATTTTCTACAATGGAACACTTCTCAAAATAGGACATTTTAACGCAACACTTAATCGTTTTTTAGGTTCGGTAATTCTTACCTGAAATTTTTTTTAAAATTTTAATTTATATTTAGCAATTACTTTTAAATATATAACTGTAACATAATACCAACAAAAATATTACTTTTAAATATAAAACTGTAATATAATACATACAAAAAATATGAAAAATTAAGCACTTAACGACTTTGACGTTTTGTGTCCTTAAATTGCATACATTGGTAATATCAGACATAGCATTTGTATGTTGAATTCTAACATCAAGCCTGTTTTTGCACTTCAACTTTATTGCAACATAATAAGAAAATCCGCCTTCACATGAATAGTTTGTAGAAAACGGAAGTAAAATAACGATAGATTTTTCTGAAATATTGGGGTACTCTTGTGACAAAGCCACACAGAAATCGCTTAAAGGCTTATCTTCGTACTTTTGTTTCAAATTAGTGTCACTGATTATATCAATTAGATTTTAATAGTCACTTGCACTTAAACCCAATGGTTGAGCTGTCACGGAATATGAATTATGAACCCAGGAATCGATCATACTAGTTTCGGAAAATATTGCAAAAGAGTTGATTTCAAGTTACGACGTGTTCTAAAAACATTTTTTAAACTCCTTCCTGTATTTTAAAATTTAATTAATTCAAACATTCATGTAAAGCAGAAAAAGAATTAAAATCAACTGATGAAATACAAAAATGTATTATCTCCCATCTAAAGATACAATCCTTTGATGCAAAGATGCATCCCTTGCACTTTTTAAAATGTCAGCCAGTATGCAAGTTTTACCAACCATAATTGATTTGTTAAATCTTCAACAAAATGTCTTAAAAACAGCGAATTTTAACAGCTTATATAAAGAAGACATTTTTTTCAATGGATGATTATGACAATATGTCGAAACGTTCCTAAATTAGTACAAATAAATTTGCGAAAATATATGTGTTTTGCTTGTTAGGAAGACTAATAATTTTAATTATCTTTCGCAGACTACTAAAATTTTCCTGTTGACCTCCGGTTGATAAACGCTGCACTGGTCCTGACAGACTCAATCATGTGACTTTGAATTACATTACACAAACAAAGTTCTATAAGGTTGGCCATAGTATAATTCAAGGCGATGGCAGGATCTGGTTGACTAAAAACGTCCATAATTGTTCATTGTTATCCGTTTCCTATTGTAGTTGGGAACAAGGAACAGGGTTTCTTTGTTTGAAACGTTGTTGAAACGGTTCCGAAAGAAGCTAGAAACAAATCTGAACTGTTGAGAAACATCGAGAACATTGTTCATGAACACTACTCGGAAACATTTGTTAACGGTGTGGCGTAGACACTGTGTGTACAGCCGGTATCCGGCTGACAAATTAGTCGGTTAAACCTCCGTTAGGCGCGCTAGGTCTAGCAGACCTATGGTTTGACTTTAACGTTACTAAATAGAATGAACCAATTATTATCAATTTACCTTCAGATAATTTACATACATATTTTTGTACACAATTCACACATCCAAGAAAAGTTTTGATTACTTAAACTGTAATATAATTGTTGTCGTAAGACTGGTCTGATACAGGCCTCCATGCTTAACTCTCTTGTGCAAGCCTTTTCATTCCCAAATAAATACTACATCCCACATTCTCGCTAAACAACTTAGCGTATTTCACCCTTGGCCTCCTTCTTCTGTTATTACCCCACACACTTCCTTCTAATGTTAATTTTACAAGACCCTCATGTCTTTAAAACGTGGCCTATTATTCTATCCCTTCTCTTGGGCAAAGTCCTCCATATTGTTCGCTCTTCCTCTATTCTGTTTAGAACTTCCTCATTAGTGATTCTCCTCCCATCTTGTTTTCAGCATCATTTACAGCACCACATTTCAAAGGCTTATATTTTTTACCTTTCTGCAGCTCCTATCGTCTACGTTTTGCACCCATATAACGCCACACTCAATACGAGCATTTTTAGAAACTGTTTCCAAATTGTCACACTTATATTACCTGTAAGTAAACTCCTCTTTTTCGCGAAAGTCTACCTTTCCTCTGATATCCTACTCTTTATGTCCACCATATTTCTAACATCCCTAGTTATTACGCTACACAAGTAGTAGAATTCCTTAGCTTTCATCAAATATCCCATCCCAATAACAAACTGTGTCCATTACCTTGGTTATCCCTTTATTAATCCTCATATTGAACTCTTTCTGCAGGACCACGCTCATCCATTTAT
>CM067376.1:237202684-237328429 GCA_034510155.1 Eucriotettix oculatus | reverse complement strand
TATCGCTACTGATGAAATAAAACGGCAATGGCCATTTTGATTTATATACACGCTATACTTTCAAAGATTTAGGCTCCTTCCAAGTTTCAGGTCTACTTCATATTACAGGGAATACACACACTATGCCTTTGTAAGGTGTTTGTGGTAAATTTAAAATAAGTGAAATATCAATATTAATGAGTAATTTGGGAAACAAATAATATTATACAATAATATACTAATGTTTTCAGTGAGTAATATGGGAAACGAATCACATATTTGGGTAAAGTTTTAAATGGATGACTTTAAATAACATAAGAACCAGATAATATGTTTACTAATGGTAACTGCTAAATATTAAACTATTTTCCCAGGATTCTGTTCTGCTTTTTACGGCGTTGTAATTATTAAAACATTACACCAGAACAACGGCTGATTAAATTACATGCACCTATACTCAGAAGTTGTAAAGAAAAGAAAAAAATCAAATTTCTGATATCAGGCTCGTATACAAGATATTTCTTCATAAGAATATTTTGCTTTATTAAAATAAAGAAAATGAATTGTATATTCAATGATCATGAAGAAAAGTTCAACACAATACCAATACATACGTTTGAAGCTTAATGAAATGAATAAGGATAACCACACAAACGTTAAACTTTGTCACACAATACGTGATAACGTTCTTCCATTTTAAACTCAGACTTCGGAGGGAAATGAGAACCGAGGTTACGTCTAAATAGACAATCTACATGACACTTTCAGAATCTCGAAGAGCACTCAGCCAGAAATCTGATTTCTTTACCTCATCCTCTGCTTTATTGAACCAGTTATATATAAAGTGAATGCATTATATGTGATTTGGTGAAAATGGCAATAATCCAAATCAGGATAATAGAAAGAGGATTCATATCCTGTCGGTTACAAGTCTCGAGGTCAACAACAACTCCACCTCGTGTATTCAGGTGGTAAAGAAAAATAACTACATCAAGGTATTTTAGATTCCATTTATTAAGAAGTAATCCAATTAAATTCAGCGCTGATGGCACCTCAAAATTTCAAATTAAAATATTTGCATACATTTAAATAAGTAACCTTCTAATGTTCTCAACAGTGGAAAATGTTCTTATCTCCTTTATCTCATTTAACTAATATAAATCATGTCATAGTTTGCATTTGTTTCTACAAGAGATAAAAGTATCAACTTATTATCACACTCTAACAATTCACTTAACGAGCATTTAATAATGATTTTTTTAACATTTTTCTGGTGAGAAGCCAGCAATTTAGTTATTCTGTGAATTCTTTCCGTAATGAATAAATTTTCCACTAGCTCCCCTAATTGCTTGTTTTCGCCGTGCGACCCGCAAACTGCGCAGCTACGATATGCGGGATAATGTGGATTACGCTATAATTTGTTGATGTTGCAGTAATGAGTTTCATAATAATCTGCGTAAATATTTTAACGGGAATTTCACTGTTAGGTCATACTGTAATCCAGGACCCAGGATGGAAACACACAAATATTTAATGGCAACAACAAAGGAGTGTTCTCCGGTAGTTAATTAGAACCATTCATACACGAGAATGCTCTAACCGAGACTGTATTAACCCAGGTTAATTGTATACCCCGAAAGGAAGCTTCTGAAAATGATTCGTTGGCAAGTCATGGAGGCGGAAAATAGCAATAAACTACACAACCCTAACAAATCTGCTTACTAATATCCTATTGTATTGTGCCATAAGTCTGTATAAGGTACCAATTAAAATTAGAGACATTCACCGATGCGAAGCGGGCGTCTTTCATTCGTCACTGCCCGACAATGATCGATTTAAAAAAGTAGTTGAATGGCTAGATATAATCCTGTTATTTACTAAATTAAATTATAAACGAAATAAGTTACAATTTGTTACCTTACTGAAATGATTACGAGTGAATTTGTGTAGTTAAAACACAAATGAACTTCCCTATTCAAATAATAAGCTATGTGCGAATAACTGTTAAAATTGAATTTCTTCTAATCCATTATTTTCCAGTAATTTTACATAAATTATTATTTTGTGAAAGTATAAAATAATTTTATTTTTTCAAATTCAGACAGAATTGTCTGCCTTAAAATTTCTTATAATCTGCAAAAGCTTTCTCGAAAGTCAAAATTACAGTTTGAATCGACAGACCTGTCTGTAGATATCTACAAAGGGTGAAACTTAGTTTAAAAAAAACTATTTTAATTAATTATTATTAACATTTTATTAATTATTTATGATTCAAATTCCCCTGTACTATAAAAATTAAAACTTAGCGTGAATCAAATATTAACCTGTTAACCGGGGAATTCCCTTTTTAATGACGCAACTTATACGGGCGCGTACTCTTTCACTAGGACGTGTCAGTACGTCACGTCCGATAGAAGCAATTTCATATTATTATTATTTTATTTATGCTTCAAATAAATGAAAAGACTATGAAATGTATATTTTTTCGTTTATTTATTTACAAAGCACAAATGAAAATGCAAAATTACAAATAAATAGAAAAGAATACCAACAAAAAAATGGAAACATCGAATTAAAAAATTATAAATTTTACAATTATAGAGATTACAAAAAATATAGCTATATTTCATATAGATACACAATAAAAAATATAAAAAAGTTAACTATTACAGAACTGTAAACAAAAGGACTCAAATAAAATTTGAAATACTGAGTTTTTAAAATTAAAATATATATGTAAAAATGCCGAAACCTGCATGGATGACTAATATCTTTGCTGTTCGAAAATATACGTCCCTCCCGTTCCAGGGCGCAACATATAATTCAAGGACGTATTCATATGTCCTACCCGTACACGATACTGTTTACGTTTGACGTATTTATACGTTCTGCTCGGTTAACAGGTTAATAAATGAGGATAACTTGACTCATGGTATTTACTTACATGATACAAATATTAACCAGGTTGATTACTGTTGGGGGAGGGGGACCAAAAAACAGGTAAAAGAGACCTTTCTTGTTATGTTGAGCCGAAAAGGAACATTTTTTGTTCAGAGCTTGGCCACTTGGAGACTCGAGAATGTACTAGTGGATTTCTTGGAAGTCACTGTGGTCCGTTCAGCAAATGGCAGGTACGGAATGAGGTCCTAAACGTGCAAATGTAACCTCAGCAGGTAGAAGACAGTGGAAACACGCTTTCTTCTCTAAAATGAGGATTTTATTTCCGGATGCATTGTATTTGTTTTTCAATTATTTGCTGAAAATCTCTTTTTAATTTGTGACAACGGTCTTTCTTCCGTACAACGAATATAATCTTCTTTCTTATCCTTCTTTTTCTGTCTTGTAGCGTGAATCCTACTAAATATATTTCCTCTCTTCCCTGACTTCATTTTATTCAAAGTCAAATCTTGAAATGCCGCTTTCGTCTCCTAGAAACTTCCTAACCTATCCCTCTGTGATTCCTTTACACCACTCCACGTGACATATCTACGCCAGTCATTAAATTTTCCATGGTAGGGGATCCACAGTTTTGAAGGAAGGGACTGACTGATCCTGGTAAAATTTTACAGATCATCGTCCCTCGGTGGCTGACCAGCCTTAATCCTCAAACATTGTTTATAGGTACAAACGTAGGAGACTCCACGGCGCCACGATTTTATGCAGCCGCCCCACCTGTATCTGAGTCTTTTTATCTAATTTTCGAAACATTAAAACAATTAAATGGAGAATATTTCTTTCCGTTAAAACACATAACTAAGCAGTATAATGGAAGAGGGATACATTTAAGAACTTTGACCAAGAGAAGGAATGGATTAAGAGGCCATGAATTGAGACATGACGATATTGTAAAATATGTGGGGTAAAAACAGAAGAGAGAGATGAAGGATGGAATACGCTAAGCAGATTAGAGATGATATGGAATTTGGTGGTTATATAAAAATGAAAAGGCTTGTAGAGGACAGGTTAACATGGAGGTTTGCATCAGACCAGTCTTAGGACAGATTACCACAACAACAGCATATAATAAAATTCATCGTTAGTTATCTTTTGATCTTACTTTCCACAAAATAAATGTTCCTCACGACTTAATTAAATTTATTGTGACATATTTCGATATGTCGTTATTAATTTAATACTGATAAAATATTGTAATGATAAATATTCTTAGCTTCCAGCTTTATTGTTGTTGTGGTATTCAGTTCTAAGACTGTTCTGATGCAACCCACCATGCTAACCCATCTTGCGCAAACTTTTTCTTTCTGCATTATTACCACATCCTACAGCCTCCTTTATCTGCTTAGCGTTTTACATCCTTAGCCTTCCTCTTCTGTTCTTACCTCACAACTTCCCTCTAATTCTAATAACAATAATAGATCCAAATGCTACTAATAGTTATATATATAATTAATTTTCTGAAATATTTCCCTCCAGTGTTTGATTTTAACCATTTTGGAAACTATTGAATTCATTTTACGCGCTTAAAACAAATTATTGTCCAAGCCAACCTATATATTTACGTTTAATTTTGTAGCACTCTGCCAGTGTTATCATATCGGAATCATATGACTATTCAACAGTAAATCAACTACTGCCTGCTTTACATATCAATTAAATCTATTAAATTTACGGTCAATTACAGGCAAAGATTTTATTTATCCTGTGATAATTTCATCAAATCCTAAAATTTGAAATTTTGTTATAACCGAAATGTTGAGTTTCGTTGAGACTGCCCTAGTAGTCAGGCAACTTTATATTTTTTTACCTCAATATTTAACCTTTAAAGGAAGTTTAATACGTTACTGAAAAGTTGGCTCAATTAAATAAAAACTTTGTCTGTAATTGGTCGGAAATTTAATCAATTTAATTATCTAATATAATATGTATTTTTATTCTTGGCTCTTTTTAAATAGGCAGCGCTCCCGAGTTTACAACACGATCCATTACTTTGATAGTTTTGATCATATTGTTTTGCAAGAATCGATACTATTATCCTATAAAATTATGTATTATTAAATATTAAGGAAATAAGCGGTTGGTTAGCGATAATTTTCTTCTTTGCCGCAAATTATCTTTGGACTATAATAATTTTTCAATAAGAATGAATTTGCAAAATGGTTGCGTGTCAATATAAATAACCGCTTACCTGAAAATGTCCAAACACAGGTACTAAGATTCTGCGTAACTGATTAAAATATTTAGTTGCTTCACATATGAATAAGAAATTCTGATTATTATTCTATATATTTTGAACTAACGAAGTTATTTCTAAAGTTAAATATTTATGTTGTATTTACTCTTTCAGAAAACAATAGTCTTTTATTAAATCTTGTTTTATATATTAAAATATAAGGATTAATAATTTTGCTTTTGATATTCAAGTGACATTTACCAACTATGTCTTCTCTAGAAACTAAGCCTTGAGCATCCTCGAAATACTTTTATGTATTCATCCAAAGTTTCGTCTCATCTAACTTTCTGGAATCTGAATCTACAATGTCATCCTTCATTACTAGAACTCCAGTGCTCTTCCTTAACTACCTGCAAGTCCTCCTCTGACGTTCCTTTGAAGCACTGTAGAGATGTTTACTCTGAAATAAGTACAACCAAAGCCACGTATAATTCATCTTAATATATAATTCTCAATAGTTACACATATGTCAAATTATTAGCGTTCTTCACATTAGTCATTATTTCATACCAGATAACCCCGCGAAATTATTTTTTTGTGCCCTAAAAACGAAACAACAGGTACAGATAAAGTTGGATTCATTGAATACACAAAAATTACGGTATCGTTTATTTATGATTGCTTCAGGTTGGTCAAGAACAGGTTGCGCTATCATACGTTTCGGAGCCAATAAAAGTGGGTAATTACTAAATATTAAAATTTACCAAACGCCTCAAATAAAACCAATTCACGTATACATCGTATCGACGATCCAAAGAAGTTTATTATTTCTCAGGGAGTTAGCTCTCTGTCAAAAATAGGTTAAAAACGGCGCAAATCCTACTTCAACAATAGATGTAGTGCTTCGGAGCGTAAACAGATCAAGAGTATAGGCAACTCGCACTCTATTGGAGACATTAATTTGCGTATAATATATATATATATATATATATGCGTATAATATATATATTGAAGTGAATATGCACGAATATTTAATTTAAATCTCCTGTATGTAAACCCTCACACGTTCATTCTAATCTGTTCATCCTTTTCGGAGCCTATTCGAGACAAACATACAGACAGTCAGAGAGTATAGATTACTAAAACCACTCATTAAATTTTTTTTAAATTATAGGGCATCGTGTGCAACGTATGACATAATTATTCGTTTCATGAAGTGCTGAGGAACATTGTATCTTTATGATCATTATGTGAAAATCATGGACTTCTTCTTGGGGGAACGGTTGGACAGAGCGAATCAGTCTATTTATTTTCAGTCCACAACATTCGTACTACATCCGGCTGTAAAGGCCGGTTATAAGTAGATTAATCAACAGTAATAAGAAAAAACGATGGTAAACTTTGGGATATGATAAAGGCCCTTGAGAATAGTAGTATCTATAGCAAGTCAACATTTGATTGCATGTAATTGTATTAATAACCAAAATATATAATTAACTGATAAATTAGTCGCGTTTTTATGAAATATCCAAAGAATATCTGATATTCGTGACAACCCTGAGAAACAAACGCTGAGAAATGCGGAATAAAAACAAGTATTTTCATGAAGAAATTGTAGGTGCACCCGTTAGTTACTAAACTGCAAAATACGATTTTAAATTATCTTAACATATCCTTAATTACTTTATGTAATTACCGTTTCACAGTTTTATCTTACAATTCTTGCTTCATGTGTACCTTTCTTTACTAAGTTGATCATTATATATGCCGTAATAACCTGCCATGTCTTCTTTATAAACTTTCCATATTTTTAAAGACTCCGTATTGATCCCGGTATATCCACGCATCACTAGATGCACACTTCTCCACATAGTTTTGCAGTATTCAGTCCTTAGACAGGTCTGACACAACTCTCCATGCTCACTTATTCCGTGCGAGCCTTTTTATTTCTACATTAATACCACATCTCACATCCTCCTTAATCTAATTAGCGTATTCCAGCCTTGGCCTCCCTGTTTTGTTCTTACCCTACACACTTCCCCCTGCTAATTTTACAAGACCCTCATGTCCCAAAACGTGGACTATTAATCTATCACTTCTTTTTGTCAATGTCCTTTATATTATTCACTCTTCTCTTATTTTTCTTAGAACTTCCTGGTTATTAGCTCTAACCACCCATCTGATTTTCAGCATTCTTCTATAGCACTACTACATTTCAAAACATTTTATTCTTGTCCTTTCTGCAACTTTTACCATATAACTTCACATTGCATACGAATATTTTTCGTATCGATTTCCTAATATTATGTAATAAAGCGTATTGTTGAGTGTTCTGCTGGACTTAAACTGACGCAGATGTCATTATTTTCATGGGAACTTTAAAACTGTCATGTTCTGAACAATGTGTGGACCCGTACATCGTCGTGGCGTCTACGAGAAGAGCTGGAATTGTTTTGGAATCGCTAAGGGCTAAGAAGAGTTGAACTGATATACATTGAATAAAATAATAACTCTGATTTGTGGTAAGTGTACATACGAAATGGAACGCTGATAACAATCTTGATAGGTGATGCATCCATGCAAACAGTATTGTTGTGATGTTTACGGGAACATCTAACACTTTATGATAACTTTGATGTATCAAAATCGTAAATTTGTGCCCAATTCGCATTGGTAAAACCTAAAATTTAGGGACATCAGTAATGATGTATTCTTGGGTGTTCTTCTGGACTTTAGCTGAAGCGGATGTCATTAATTCATGATCACTTTAAAACTGTGAAGCTCTGAACAATGTCACGGACCCGTACATCGTCCTGGTATCTACGAGAAGACTACGAGGGACTGCTTTTAGGGATGTCCCCGGTAGCAACTCCTTAATTTAAAGTCATTCTCGTGGAAAGAAATGTAAGCGCATCAGCGATTGATCCTAATTCTACTGCGTAGTTTGATTTTAAAAAATTTGATTGGTTTAAAAGTCAGTATTTATGGGAGAAAGATTTGGAAGCTTCGAAGAGCGGCAGTTGATATAAAACTAGGACTTAAAAATTTTCAGAGTCAGAGTCTACTTTAGTTGCGTTGACGCCGCTGCTTTGACCATCCATCGCCATCGCCGTGCTTCAACCTGCCAGCCGCATGTTCGAATCCGTGGAAGATATCAACAGTAAGTTGTACAAAAATAGCTTTCTGTAAAGTGATTCCAACCACCTTTAAAGCGATAGTACTTCAAATTTTCATCTCAAATAATCCCCATATTAGGTCCCTGATGAAAACTATTCTCATGAGATTGAGTAAAGTCGTGTTAATATTTTAAGTTAAACCCAATAGCATTATTTTGATTGTTTAACTTCACAAATTGTCATTATTTAAAATACTTTTATTTTTCTTCAGAGTATTGTACTTTTTAAGTGAATAAAGTTTGCTGTGCTTCTAATTTGTTTTAAACCTGTTCTTTTTTAAAATGTCCCATTTATCTATTTATATTTAATACAAAAGAAGAGTAAATTACAATTAATACCTTCATTAACCATAAGTAAATTCCTCTCTTTTAGAGAAAAACTTTCTTGCATGCCCTATACTACTCTTTATGTCTACTACACGTCTATCATCTCTAGTTATTATTCTTCCCAAGTAGCAGAATTCATTAACTTCCTTTAAGTCTATGTTAAAGCAAAATATAATTTAAAAATTCTGAATGATATGAAGCATTAAAATCTTTATCGGCACGTCCGGTCATTGTAGTCACATCCACACGAAGTAAAACGGGAACGGGAGGTCTTATTATTTTAAGATCTTGGTATGGTGTCTGTAGATTGTGCCCGTTTACATGCAGGAACAGCGAAGTGCAGTATCACCTTGCACAGGATCGGCTATTCACACTTCTGCGATGACGCATCTCTTCGCTGTTCCAACTTCGATCATTTCTTACTGGCTCTGCTCTCACTCTCCAGCTTCTCGACCACTTATCTGTATAATGAAATACTCTTAAATCATCACTTTACTCCTTCCGCTTTGTCGTCTTTTTTCCATATATACTCAGTCTCTCCAAAAACCGCACTATCCTCTCTATCTCTGAAAACACACACTATTCTCTCTGTCTCACTGATTCGCTTTCTCAAACGTAGCGTCTCTACTCCCGAACCTTCTCTCTACCCCGTTTGAATCAATTTGATTTCGCGGCCTACCTAAAACTAATCCCAATTCCCGACAGATTTCAAAGCATATCCAACTTTGACGGTGGACTCTTCAAGAGACACAAAATGTCCTGTTAAATATCAACCCAGCCCATAGCTTACGAACTATTAGACAGTTCACGTAAAGTCTGAAGGGCGAATTCACTTATTACAATATTGTAAATGTATTGAATCGTAGAGAATGACTCCATTTGTTTTTTCAGCAGAAAATGGCATTTTCAGTAATCTCCGGAAGATGTATCTTTTTATTGGTCTCACGTTCAATTTATATAGACTCAGTCTGGCTGTCGTGGGTGAAGACGGAGACGGCGTCACGGAATTCTGTATTGGATTATTCTACATTACTTATTTTACATTTTTGTTTGAAGAATTTAAAGTGAAAAGTGTACGTTTAGTGAAAATTAATTATTAACACTACCTTTTCTTGAAATTTGTGAAAGAAAAATCGTTGGTGTAGATTTTCGGCTTACAGAAGTATTTGTTTGGTATTATATTGAAAAAAAATCTCAGAGATTTGATAACGTAAAATTCTATATATAATTTAAACTCTTCTTTATTTCTTCAAGTTCCATGAAAGTAAAAAATAGCGAGTGTAATTTTGATTCATGAGTTCATGTCATTATATTTCAAATGCGGTTTTGGTTAATGTCATTTATTACTCAGATTTTATTATGTAATATATTCAGTTTCATGCTTTTGTATTATTATAAAATAAAGATTACTGTGACTTTCGAAGGTGTACCCACAATTATTTCGAGGCCCAACAATATGAACGTGATTAAAGTTTTCATAGCCGGAGCATTAATAAAATTATAAATATATATATTATAAATATAATATAATTTCATGATCAGTAATTGTTGGTTTGGTTTAATATCAATAAAATATTTTAAATATCTTTATTAATCAAAATCTGTTGCTGTCATTTATTAATTATCTTCTATTAGTTATAGGTCATATAATATTCATTTTAATGTTTGCTACTTAAATTCAAACTCAGTATCTGGTGTTAATTTGAACTCAAATAAAATTTTTAAGTAATTCATTTTTCGTTAGTTTCGTATATATACTATATTTAATCACATCCAATATGGGGCAAAGTAAAATATAAAAATCAAACAAAATAATATTTCTTTACATTACCATATATGTATCGTAACGAAACTTCGTAGTAGTAAAGATGGATCGTACAGACCTCTCGGGTTGCCACGTGGTAGGCTGGGATAATCTGAAACAACAAACACGTAACAAAAATTTACAAGAAAGGCAGGAAAGAAAACATTTAAAAGCTCAACGAAACAAATAAAGTCAAAACATTTTATTCTTGGACCACAGTTTGCATCAGAGATCAGCTCTGCAGGGCAGGGCTGCGGTTGACTGTCTCACACCACGTCTACGACCAGAACACCAGAGGAAGAAGGGCCTCGTTTCTCGTGGAGTGCTCATGTCAGGCAGTCCCCATCCCGTCCACCATTACTCCTAAGTTGCCAACATTTCTATCCTCTGCCGTCATAACGAAACGGCTGACGAATGTCAGAGATTCGTAGGTAAGATTATAACGGCGGGTAATTGAAGGCCAGGCGGACGCGTGACCCATGAGATCCGTCTCAATATAGTATTCTCTTAATGGTTTCAAGTCAATATATACAGTGACAAAATACACCTTTACGCTATACTAAATAGATAAATAATTTCTTGTTATTTTTGTTAATCTTATTAATATATCAAATCTTTGACGCAATATATATAGTATATAGGAGAATAGAACGTCAAATAGAATGAGAGTTAGGAGAAGATCAGTTTGGTTTCAGGAAGAATATAAGGACAAGAGAAGCAATATAGACTTTGCGATTAATTTTAGAAGACAGGATACGAAAACACCTGCCTACGTTCATGACATTTGTAGATTTAGAAAAGGCGTTTGATAATGTGAACTGGAACACACTATTAAGTATTTTGAAGAGTACGGGAATAAAATATCGAGAAAGGAAGCAAATACATAACCTGTATAGAAAACAGGCAACAGTAATTAGAATAGAAGACCAAGAAAAGAAAACCGTAATCAAGAAAGGAGTAAGCCAAGGTTGCAGTCTGTCACCCATGCTGTTTACCTTATATATTGAACAGGCGATGAACAAAGTTAAAACGGAATATGGAAAGGGAATCATACTGCAAGGAGAAGAAATAAAAACCTTACGGTTTGCCGACGATATTGTAGTATAAGGGAGTCATAAGAAGACTTGGAAACCATAATAAATTGCATGAACGTAGTCCTGGAGAAAGAGGTTAATATTAGGATTTAATAGAGGGAAGTCCAAGGTAATGGAGTGTAGTATGGGAAACAGTGGAATAAAAAAGGGTGTTAGATTGGAAAAGGATATTTTGACGGAAGTTAAGGAATTATGCCACTTGGGAAGCGTAATAACTAGGGATGGTAGAAGTATAGTAGACATAAAGAGTAAAATAGCATAGGCAAGGAAGGTTTTCGCGAGAAAGAGCGATTTACTTACGGTTAATATAAGTGTGAATATTAGGAAGTCGTTGCTAAAAATATATTTTTATATTACACTGAAAAATCTTTAATTACAAAAAATTTACGAAACAGAAAAGGTATTATTCTTACTGGCATTATTAACAATTTAATTTAGGATAAATTTATTTACTTCATATTTTACGCTCTTCTATTAAATACGCATAAATAGTACAATTCTCTTTTCATGGATACGTAAGACCATTTTAGTAGTAATGTGTTGGAATTACTATTATCTGCCTGATACAATGCTTATTTGAAAATTCTTAATGTAAATCCTGGTCTTAATTACATGTGTAGACTTATACCTATAAGATGGGATTCTTTTTTTAAAAAAAATACAAGTGTACCGATGTTGACTTTAAAGAAAATTTTTGTATTTTCTGTACATAAATTGGAAGTAATATATATACATATACACTTGATAAGTCATTCTTGTAATTAGAATTTAAAATATTTGGTTTCGTTCGGCTGCAAATATCTGTCCCGTACTTGGACCCTTTTAATACAGAAAGCCAGTCTGTTCCTTATGAAGGTGTTTCCCTCAGGCTAAGAGGCGAGAAGTGTTTCACTAGGTATCAGGGGAGTAAGGGATATTATCCTCCAAGGCAGTAATAAAGTCTGCTCCGTGCCGGATAATGGCCTGAAACCCAGCACCGTACTTGCGAAACCGACATTAATAGCACTCTCGTTTACCAACAGACCCGTGGCAAAATACCATTGCGGTCTTCTTGATATGTAAAATTTTAATAATTAAGCAAATTCCTTTGCATTGGTAAGCTGTTTCTATGAAATTACATGCAATACCCTGATATATTTTAGACAAACTTAACCTATCTTTAACTTTAACAAATAATTCTTAGTCGTCTTATAAATTCACACTAAAAGTTGTTGCTTTGATAATAATATCGGCTGAAATGTAAGCGAATTAAATGCAGTAACAGAGAATTAAATATCGCATATATAATATAATTTCAATTACAGAATTAATAATAAGTGCATTTCAATGAGTTACTAAAGGCTGGATGAAAAGCATTGACAAGTTTATGAAATATAGAGATACGTTGTAGCCGCTCCATACCAGGAGCTCTTCGACTAATGCATAGTATATATATATATGTGTGTGTGTGTGCATGTATATTATGTGTATTACACATCTATATAAACTCGGCCCATAATCTTTTGATTATGAAATGCAGCCTGAAAATGAAACTCAAGAAAGAAATTAAAACAAATGGGAAATGTAAAAAGTAAAACAACAGGTGTTTCCGAGTTTCAAAGAACACATCCAGAGTAGATTAATAGAGAAAGGAGAAAGAAACAATATAGAAGAGAAATGGACACTCTTGAAGGAAGAAATGACTAGAGCAGCCGACGAAAAATTAGGAATAATAGGTCAGACCTATAGGGAAGCATGGATAACCCAATAAATAAGAAAAATGATTGATGAAAGGCGTAAATATAAAAAAGCGAGGGATGAAAATGGTAATGAAAAGTACAGACGCTTGAAGAATGAGATAGGAAGTGTAAAGCAACCAAAAAGGCTTGGCTACACGAGGAGTGAAGATTTCAGGGTTAAAGGGAAAATAGATACAGCTGATAGGAAAATCAAACAATCATTCGGAGAGATGAAAATATAAGCAAGAAAATCAGGATAGCGGATGGAAAGTCAATTCTGGATAAAGAAGAAAATGCAGAAAGATGGAAGGAATATCTAGAAGAGCTGTGTCACGGAGGAAACCTAGATCAGTCAGTAACAGAAGAAAAGGAGGAGGGGGATGATAAAGAGTTGGGCCGGAATTTGACAGGACGCTGACACATACCTGAGCAATTGAAAAGCGCCAGGAATTGATAACATTTCAGCGGAGTTGATAAGATCATCGGGCGAAGAAGCAATATCATATCCGTTCAGGATAATTTGTGAAATCTCGAAACAGGAAGAGTCCCAGAAGATTTCAGTAAAAACATAATTATACCCATACCGCAGAAAACTGGGGCTGATAGATGCGAACAGCTCAGGACAATTAGTTCAGTATCCCATGCATGCAAAATATTGACTAAAATAGTATATAGGAGAATGGAACGTCAAATAGAATACGGGGTTAGGAGACGAGCAATTTGGTTTTAGGAAGAATGTAGGGACAAGAGAAGCAATATTAACTTTGCGACTAATTTTAGAAGACAGGATAAGAAAAAACCGGCCTACGTATATGGAATTAGTATAGAAAAAATGTTTGATAACCTGATCTGGAACTCACTTCTAAAGATTTTGAAGAGCACAGGAATAAAATACCGAGAAAGGAGTCTTTTCCATAACCTCTATAAAAGGCAGCTAGCAGTAATTAGAATTACAGATCAAGAAAAGAAATCAAGAAAGGAGTAAGAAAATGACTGAAAGAGTTCGTAGATAGGAATGACTAAAACAGTTTGCTGGTGTCCTATCAAATTCTCCTATTATTTTAGTACTATACTGTACTAGAATTGAACTGCTGACTTATTTTCTTTTTCATGTTCGACGGGAACCTACGCACGATCTTCTGCTGCCTCCTCCGTCGACTGAAAATTGAAGATTGAATTTTATCTTTCCTCTTTTTGTCATTCAATTCTTTGTTATAATTTTTTTGTATTTCTTGTAATATTATATTTGACGTATCCTATATCCTCAACCGAGGACTAATGGATTGAATAACAATAAATCTAAAATCTAAAATTAGTTTGTCGCCTATACTTCTTCAAATAATTATTGAATTGATATCCAAGATGTTTTTTATCAGAATTGGTATCAGTATGCCTTTTTTTGCGGGAGAGTGATACGATGAAATATCGACTGAAGAAATCAGGTAGAAAATAAATTCATTGGTCTACTAAAAGAAGAAACCATCAACTTATAGAGCACGAATTTCAGTTACAGTATTGAGCAATAATGCTTAGGTAAGAACGAGGTCGGAATAGTGTGTAAACTTAAATTGTGGTCTGGAAAAACAGTCCTTAAAAATCACGGCCGTAAGCGACTAAGATAAAGGAACTTTATTGGTGATAAAACTTTGAGACGAATGGCATTAGTTACGTTGAGATTCCAGTTGTTAATTCAAATATAAAACTTGGTAACTAGGTCTCTGAAGACAGGAGCAATATACTTTAATAATATATATGGCCTATGTTGAATTCTATTAAATTAACGGCAAGTCAACTTAATTTTTGTCTTCTCATACGAATTTTTGGTATGTTTATGTTATAGGTTCGTAATTACTCATATAAACCGCTATTATTAGAATCACTTACTGGTAATTGATTAAATAACAACGCATGACACTCCTACAATTATTACATTAACGAATGTGTAGTTATTTAGATACGCCAATCAGCTCCATGTGATATATAATAAATATTTTACGCTCTGATTCCTTCCATAAAGACTTGGCCGCTTTAAATTTTCTACTTGTTTATGTGAAATATATTTACTTATTTAATTACTATACCATTTAAATCTAATCAATATTAATCAACAAATTTCACAATATTTATAATTTTTAACTGAGTCTTTTCGGTCAGCAAGGGTTTTTAATCCTAAGGTTTCCCGTGGAAATCTGTTCAGTGGCTCGTCTATGTGAAATTTCGTTACAAAAAAATTGATTGTTCTCTTTTCTGTTTGTTATGGGTAATATTAAGCCGGCTATAATAATGACTTAAGACTCTTCTTCCCTTTTCTTGCAAATATAATATCACGCGTTCTTTCAAAAACTTCCACTCTACGGTACTCCAATATTATTGAACCCATTTCTTCAAAATTGTGCCGCAGATCATCAACAATCGGAAAATGAAACTAATGTTCCCCCCACAGACATGCAAAGCAATACAGTATTTTAATAGTTTTTCAGTAACAATAAATATGAACCGAACTGAAATTCGTTACTGTTAAATAGTAAAGTATGTTTAAATATTAAGTGTGGTGTATAACTTTGGGTTATTTTTAAAACATTAACTTTTACACCACATTTAAATTTAGGGTTATTTTAATGATATTTCAATCCTGACCAGTTCAACATTATATATTGTTGCCGTATATACAAAAACTAGTTACAACATTAAAATAATTACTACATATATTGAAAAACTTGTATTTTTTTAATTGCTCCGACCAGCCGCATGAATCACAGGTTGACCGTGCATACGCGCCGTTAAAATTAACCCCTCTTGAAATTATATAAGGAAAAGAAATAATTTCCGTACCTAGACTTTAGATAAAAGACAAAAAAAACGAAATTACGCGTTAACATGAGAACATTTGTGATTGTTCTGTTTGGTTCCTTAATGTGGCCGAAAATTGCTGTCTGCTCTGGCTGGGATGTTCGCCGGTGGTGGAGAAATCGAAACCAGGATCTCTTTTCTGCTCCGTCGCTGAAGGGAAAGCCTCTGGTCGCTGGACTCAGCAGCTGGTTGTCTGTTTGCTGACGGCCTCGCCACGCAGAACAAGTCGATGACTGGCTTTGGACCTCCAGTCCAACTTCGCTCTCAGCTCTCACTCGAATTAAACTCTCCGACAGTCCTTTTCTCCCGTTTTCTAGACCAACTCTCTTCCTCTTGGTCTCCACAACAACTGTTCGGCTCAGACTCGACTAAGCTTTTGATCTCTCCACCTTCACCCCAACTGTCTTCTCCTCTCGCGATCTTTACCCCAACTGTTCTTTCTCTCTCTCGTTCTCCACAGCAACTGTGCTCTTCTCTCCCTTCTCCACACCAACTCTGGTTCTCGTTTCCTCTGGACGACCAATCACCACTTGTAATTTTTAGCAGAACACGCCCCCAATTGCCCGCGAATTCGGGCAATCCTCGCCATCTTGACCCTTGACGGGGAGAAATCATGTATGCGCCCTCACGGACGATCAGGTATAAGGGAAAGTTCACACTTCTTTGATACTGCCCTACTCCAAAAATCCCTTAGACAGATTTTCCCACGCTATTTTCTCATCCCCCCGCACATGGAACAAACAACTGGTGTCCCATGCGGTCGGCCGGATATTAAACGGCGGAAACTAAAATCAAGAATCTATCTATACTTAATAACTAATACCTTAACACCCAGTACACATCCAACAACTACTTAATATCTAATATCCACTACATGTGGTTTACTACGTAAGAAAGGTGTAATGAGACAAAATTGAGAAGCCCACAGACATCTTTTGCAACTGAGACTTGGCGTATTTTGGCGTATTTTGGGTCTGAGTCGGTTGGTAAATAGGAGTGTCCGAAGGGGAGAGTGTTGAGATAATTTGAAAGGGGTCCCTTGGCCCAGTTTCCGTGAATGGAAAATTTGCTAAAGGGTAACTGAGTTTTCAGCAGTAATGATGGTTTGTCCGCAAAGAACGGAAAAAAAAGTTTTAAATGTAAATATTCCTGAAGTGTTTCTGCAAGTAAGAAAAGTAATGTTGAGAGGATCAGTAGCTGAGGGAACACCGAACAAGATAATTGTAAGAAGCAAGTGAAGTGATTAAAGGAAAAAAGCAAAGTACAATGATTTCATTTCAGGAAGGTAAAGTGGTCATGTGAAATACTTTGCGAGTGGGAAGAAAACATTCTTGATACTAAAAGATAATGAAAATTACTTATCTATACTTTTATACGCATATTTGAGACTCAAACTTTATTAATTTTTCTCCGTGAGATATTACTTACGGAGAAAAATTCCATGCCATTTTAACTCAGTATTTTATTTAATATTAAATATAAAATGGGTATTTTTGATTACGTGTCAAAATAAACTAAAGGATGTTTGAAGTAATTATTTATTACAAGGAATGAATTAATTATATAGTTAAAGTATTATGAACTTTCCGTTTCACTCATTGTTAAAAAATTCCATTGTTGTTTAATACATTAACAATACGCTTTTAAACTATTGGTTTTAGCTTTTATTTCGGCCTCTTTGCCGTTTCTAATTCTTGATTTTTATTTCTTTACCTGTCGACGGGAATAGATTATAAAATTAAATTGTTCGCTGATGACTGCATAATTTACAAAATTGTAGAGAATATAGAAGATGAAATCGCTCTTCAAGCAGATTTAGATAAGATATATTAAAGGACAGAAATTAATAATACGAGAATAAATCCATCAAAGAGTAAAACAATTATTTTTACTAAAATGAAAATGGTCATCCCCGGGGAACACAAAATTGGAAACGAACAAAAGGCGCTTGTTGTAGCGTGTACATATCTAGGTGTAACTTTTAATAAGAAATTAAAGTGGGGCCAACACGTAAAGTTAGTAGCGCGGAAGGGATGGAGGTCGTTACACTTCATAAGAAGCATATTGAAGAAAAGTACAGCAGCTTACACTTCTCTAGTTAGAACTATGATAGAATACTGGCAGCAAGGTGAGATCCTTACAGAACGGAGCACATCAATGCCCTGGATAAAATTCAGAAATGGGCTAGGGTTTAGTGTGCGGGCGAAACTAAATGGGAACCACTCGGATATAGGAGGAAAAAGGCTTCAAAGCTTACACGGACGAGCCGGCCTGCTCAGAATTAAGGGAGCGGCTAAGTATACCTAAATTCTTCTACCAAATAAAGGAAAGGGACAAAATTACGGATGTAAGCAAATATTCCTTCGTAAACAGGGTGATAAGCGACTGGAATGCTTTGCCTGCAATGGTACTAGAGGCTTTCCCTAAAAACAAAAATTTTTCAAAAAAAAGTTTTAGGTGCTTATTTTGTAAAAAAGGGACGTGAAATATTTTAATTGTATTTTTAATTTTTTTCTGTAATTTATCTTTGTTCTTTTAGTTTATCAACAATTTATCTTTGTAGTTTAGTTATATCAACAAACGGGCACCGGACAAATAATCACCTGTAGTAATAATAAATACTATTTCACACAATACAATTTCATACAATAATATCCTTCAGTAAATTTCTTTTATATTTTTAAGATATAAATCACACAAGATGAGTTTCCAAATTTAGAAACGAAACGTTGTGTCCTACTGTTTTATAAAAGTTTATACTCTAAAGGTTTAACTTAAATGTCTATTGTATATAATTAAACAAATTAATGACCTTGTTCAGACATTATTATATAAATTTACTCGTAACAATGTTTCGGCATTTTTTATGCCTTCTTCAAATTCCATATTGTTGGACTTCTGATGTAATTTTTATTATGTTTTGACATTGTTGTGGTAAGTGTTTGTTTCCAAGTTTTTAAAAAACTCTGTCTCAATTTTACCGCTCTAGAGTTGATTTTATGTACATTTTCGTCTACAGGGAGGAAAAAACCTGAAGAAGGCATAAAATCATGCCGAAACTTTGTTAGGAGTAAATTTATACAATATAGTCAGTTTTAAGTCATCAATTTGTTTAAAAGTTTATATTATTTTTATACTGTTATACTATTTATTTAAATACTTACAATAAACACTTTGCTGTTTGCCTAAAGTACTTTTTTTCTGATCTCTGTATAATATACCATAAAGTATAACATTTTTTTGTATATTTAGAGTCACTACTGGGCATTGGCGATTATACTCTGCCATTTGGGCACCTCATTTCTAGTCGCATATCTCAGTACACACACACAACATCCAAGTCCTTGCGAAGAATCGAACCAGGGACCTCGCTGGTGTGAGGCAATGACGCTAACCACTACAACATCCGGAAAATTATTTTTGTTAGTGTGCATTGGACGCCTCATAAGATATTATGAGTAGTTCATTCGCTTAGTCAGTGGAACAAGTGAGTATTAATTTGTTAACTCTATAAAAGAAAGACACAAAGAATAAGTACACTAAGTTTGTATATTATAATGGAGCTCCAGTCACGTGAAAGACAGACTTAAAAAATTATGTTATGGAAGGTTAACAGTTTTTAGTGCACGGGCGTTCAGTAATTTAAAACCGATAATTTATATTATGGATCAAAAATAGCTGTAATAATAATGCTATTAAAAGTCTCGGTCCATATATTGCGTAGCCTGCACGTCAAAATGTGAAGGGCCTTCATAAATAGCGCATCGTTCGCTATCTTGCGGCCGCTGTTAGTCTCATTAAAGGGCCGGACATAAATCAGGAGTGCCGTTTATTTGTGAAGTACTTATGAAAGCTAATTTCGTGCTAATGAGCCCGAATCTCACCCAGGGACAGTTTTTACTCTTCTGGCTGTTCGTCACGTGGGATGAGCTTTATGAGCCCCCGGAGTTTATGATGCTATAACTTTTAGTCGATATGGACTAATATTGCGAGGAACATGCTACATGAATGAAGGCGCCTGGCAATTTGGCTCGCCATAAACGACATCCGCCACCATACGACGCATTAGGCTTCTAATGTTTTTGGGTAGAAACATAAAAAGTACTGCCTATTTTCTAATGGAATTAAATGCATTTTTAACGAATTATTTAAGAGATTATTCTTAAAAATTACAATATTGTCAAAGAAATTGTCCAAAATATGTTATATACACTAGACGCACTGAACCTATGATCTGGATCCTCGTTGCGAATGAAGAAATTGTCAGGAAATGTTATAAGTTCTAAATTTGGAAAGAAGTTTACGATCATTTCATTAAGTGGTAATGTCATCAATGTTTATGAGTATGGATACAGTTATGTAAACTAAAAAATGATGCGATACTTTACTCTGTTCTTCCGTCCGTAATTATTAAAAATTGCGAAACTGCACTTGAAGGTCGCAGAATACAAATATTTATTACTAAAAACAATCTTCCGTTAGGTGATGATAGGACATTTCTGGTGAGGCATGAAATATTACAAAAATTTTGAATAAATATTATGTCATAGTTCTTTTGTGTGGAAAGGTAGTCCAACAAACGGTTTAGAGACTGATTAATAGACGTATAAATTCATCAGAACTACTGGAGAACACAATTTTTCAATAAATATACAAACATAATTTACAATTTTTAATTAGTTGGTAGACGCTATCATGAAATAACGAGTACTGGCTTTATTCCGTTCAGGGTAGTGTTTATCGTTTCTTAGAAGCAACCAAGTTTTGAAATCAAAATTTTTGGCCAGGAACTTAATTGTATTTAATTTAAAGAACTTTGAGGTCAATAAAACTATGTAGTAGGATAATATAAAATTCCAATATTTTTAATAGGTTTCTGCAGTATTCTAATTGTTTGTTTCATAACCATAATTTTTAAGCAAAGAGGGGAATGACCCTTTATTACGTTTATATAGGGCTTATTTGAATAAAAATAAAGCAAAATCGGGCCAACATGTAGATGAATATTCTAACTCACCAACAAGATTCAATATTAGGCCCATTATAAGTTTATAAACCAAATTAGTTTATATTTAGTAGTCAAATGAAGACCATATCATAAAAAGTCAAGAAGGGTTACATTTCAAAAACGTTTTTCTTTATTTTGACCGCATTGAATGAATTACATGAATGAGTACATTCCCAAAAATACGTAAATGACAAATTAAACAGTGATCAAAAATCTGTGGGTTAGCCACTCGGTCAAAACATAAGTAGGCAATTCACAACGCTCGAACTATACTAATTTCACTTGAAGTCTACATGTATATAAACAAACAATGACTCGAAACTAGATCCATATATGAATTAAACGGCCGTTGAGTTAATATTCTAGAGTTCGGACTTTTTAGGTCATTGTTTGGAACCCAACTTGGGACCTGAAGGAAATACTCATAGGGAACTTACTTAATTAAGAATAAAGAGAGACATGAACGCTCAGGAAAGTTAAACATCGGGAAAACAAATCTCTGTATGCATGATTTCGGCTCGTACATTAAATTTTCCACTAAAATCTGACGTCAAGAAGATCGTGAGTTTCCCATGGGCATGGAATTAGCTAGGTGGCCCTGATACAGGAGCTGATAAAAGAATATTACGATTTGTGAGGACCTGGATGTGAATCCAGAATTAAAAATTGTCTAGATGTTGTGGTCAGAGGTTCAGTGACTTCAGGAAGGCCAGTACTTGGCCAATGTTGGAAAGAAGATGTTGGATACTAAAGTAGTTACTGATGATGCGGTAGGTGATTTGTGTAGGAGGGGATTTGCTCAGTAGTCGAGAGTTCGACGGGGGAGAGAAGTCAGCAGGACATAAGAGTTGAGTCGAGTTGATAGTGTCAGAGGAATTATCAGTTTAGCGACTTCAGTATTACTGGAACTTGAGAATTAGATGAAAGAAGACCTACAATCCGTGCGATCCTCCTCCTGAATCGTAGTGAATGTTCAGTAAACGCAAGTCTCATGCATCCGGTTAACCTGAGCAGCTGGATTACCTAACATTCACCAGTAAAGTATTGATGCTCCGTCAATGTAGGCATTTTGAAGCCACCGTAATCCACATCCACAAATATTAATACACACAGTATGTAATGAGCGTAATTCTCGTTCAGAATATAGTGAATACGAATTGGCGGGCAAGCAAAGGAGCGTTCGTAGAATCTTAGAGGGCTGCATTCCTCAGGTTCATAGTGAAGTTTTTGACCTTAAACGGATTAGTGAGTTGACCTGAGTCTGTATGGGAAGGTCATCGACCTGCAGAAACTTCTAGGAACCCCTTGAAATGGCAGTAAAATGTCCGACCATAGCCAAATTCCATTAGATGTCACGAGCACGTGACATGCAAAAAGGAGGGTGTTAGAAGTGACGTCTGGGGAGAAATGGAGGAAACGAAGGACAGTCTGCGATGATCTGAGGTAGAGAAAATATTTGCTGGAAGGTGATCCATACGCAAAGGTACGTATGTGCAACGAGGCGATTGTTCTGGAATAGGGGCCGTCGCAGAACGTTTTTACCGACGAGTTCCGAGGGAAGAACCTGCGAACTCCATCGATGCGGACGTGAGAGGAGAAAAGAACTGTATGTATTTACGCACCTGGACCTTCCCTCTGCTACCGGCCCGTAATTGAACCCTGTAAATTGATTAAAGTCTCATGCTCTGTTAAAATTAGCTATTAACTTTTAAAATAAAATCAATTTGAATAAGTCAAACTTGCTTTATAAATTCAATAAAACCAGAAAATATAATTTTACGAGTATTTCGAGTGCGCAATCCCTTGAGGAATAGTGTATTTTATGCGTGTATATAGCAGCTATTCTATTTAAAGGCGAATATAATACTTTTTTCTTATTAAAAGAAACATTTCATTTTCCCCACCATATTAGTTAATAAATAAACAGATTTAATAAGTAATTATGAATTATTTATGTACAGATGAAATAGTATGACAAAGTTTTCAACAAAAATATGCATTAATCATTAGAATACAAAAAGTACGTAAATGAGAAATTATACAATAAAAACGTATACAAATTGGTACAATTGTTTATTTTTAAATATTGAATTTAACATTTTTTATAACAACATAATTAACAAATTTTTAATTTACACAACCGGCTTTGATAAACGATAAACACTATATGTAGACACACAAAATATCTTACATACTAAATACATGAGTTATACACTTAGGGTCGTTTAAACAGTCCTTCCTATAAAGAAGATTCACTAACACAAATCCTACTCGGAATTGGCACTACCAGGAGACGGGAAAAAGTTGCAAGCAGTTGTTTTTTACCGCGTCGTCTCAGCTTGCCTGGAACTTGTCAGTGGACTCATCTGGACTTCCTCGTTGAACCAAGATAAGCACTTCGAATATTCGGTCAAACTTTCCTCCCGTTGTTTAAATGCCCACGGTCAGGATTTATTATCGCTTTCTCTTAAAATTCAATATTCATCTATCATCATAATCAGCTTAATGTCTCAATCATAATGTCCCAAGCGTAATTCAAATACTAACTTATATTCAGAAGTAATGAACTCGTCGCTTATAATGAACACAATTATGGTGCTCGCTAACTCCACATTCTGGAGGAATTGCTGTTCGAGGGACGATACGATCTTAACAGATATGCTGACTCTCTCAGTCTGGTGCACTGACTGTGTATTTAATTAATGGAGGCGTTATCTGGCTCATGCAGAATTTGCGCCGCACTCCATCACTATCTATAACACATAGCCGACCACGAGCTCGTGCCATCTCCGAGTGGTGCTTTATTACGCTTGATAGCGATAACAAATTACAGCATTTGTGAGAGATTACATCTGGGAATTCCAGTAATCATCGATGTGACAGTACGGACCTGCTCTTGCATTCGTACGGAAGACACATGACGCCACTATTCGACTCATAGTTACGTAGTTCACATATCCGTCAAATTACCTTGTATAAGGTATAGCGTTCGTTTATGAAAGAGGTTGAACATTAATTATGGCTTGACAAAATATTAAAAACAAATCTGTTTTGTTTGACTTCAATATAATTCTGATTTACCGAATGCTTTAGTGAAAAATCAGATTGCAAAACTTATTTAAAAAATAATAATTTATGTATTGCAGCTGAGTTAAATATGAAAGAATTATAATCAAACACTTCTGAGGTAATATTGCCAAAAAAATCAAAATTAGCTTTAAAAGTAAATAAAAATGCTTAACATTCTAAATGCTCCAGATATTAAAAATAATTTTCTTTAATAAAGAAGGATGCGAATACCGGGCGGTAAATCCAGATTTGATAGAATCAACTTTACTGTCTAGACCAGTGATTCTCAAACTTTGCATAGTGACGCCATGGGCCGTCGGGGTTGTGTTACAGTGTGCCCGCAAAAATATTACCATATTAGACTCATACAGGGCATTAAAATGTTTCAGAGGATAATTCACTCGAATTATGTTCCCGAGCTGTTCGATACAAATACATTTGTATTATATAGAATTTATATAGTATACTCCTTTCATTTCTATTGCTATTGTTAAACATGAAAGGTATAACAAAATATTCATAATATTTGTATATTATGTATGAAAAAATTATAGTTACAATTATTACATTCATCAATCTCTATACCTTTGTATAGAATCTATAAAATATCACATTCGAACAAGCCCCAACATACGTTTAAAAGGAATTATGAAACTTATCTTCTTCAGGAGAAACAGGCAAGCTGCCTGAAACAAAATTATGGTACAAAAATAAATGAAAGACGAATCGTCGATTTTTCTCCCGGCTTTGAATGCACACCTGGCTAATGCTGGGACTATTCACCGTGGTTGACGGCGGACGCAGCGTTGGTCAGAGTACCACACTCTAATGGTAACGTCTTCTACGCTGTTTACCTTCCGTCTCCTTGCCCTAACTCCGACTCACTGACAAAAAATCTCTATCGACAACGCCAGTTTTCGGGTGTTATCCCTTACCCAAAACACGGTCGTGTGACCAGTTTTGTCCAATTGCTGTCCTTTTGTTCCGGAGTTTTCTATTGCTTTGTCTCGACCTCATCCTTCCCCAAGAACATTCAGGCACATCCTAACTCACCTTACCATAATGCCACATCCTCATATATCCTCCAATAATCAGTTCTCCCTCACCCATCCACGTCGTATGCTCTCAGATACACACACACAAGAAAAAAAATCTGCTAAAGTAGGATAACCAAAGGAATAACATACCTTCACGTTTACACGTGAATTATATACACTATTTAAATTTTGTAAATTCATTATTTTAATATTGTATGTTCTAGAACAATTATTGTAAACGTTAAAGTTTTTATATGAATAAAAACCAGTTATTTTGGTGAAAGAGAGTAGTACAAGAAAAACAGCTCTGACTTCGGAGACTGGAAGCAGAGGAAACAACGTCCTGTTGCAATTATTTCTCCATTAAGTTTGTTATGAAATGGTATACAATTGGTTGGATTTAACCATCTCAAAAACGTGATTTTCTTAACTTGCGTGGAAACGATGGCTGAAATTTTGTATTAAGAAAATATGTATTAGTTATTTTACTAATATTTTTTAAGTGTAATTTTAAAAACAATTACGATAATTTCATTTTTCTTATTAATTTAAAGCCTTTATTAATAGTTAAAATGTCTGAATGATGGAAAAAAATAAATATCAGTCTATTCATCATATTTTTTTTGTTATAAACACTAATATCAGTACGTTACGTTTAAACTTCATGAAGAGAGTTTTAAAATGAAATCAAGAGATAAATTTAGAAGAAAACTTTGACATGCTCATCGCACAAGCAACCGTAAAATTAATCTAAGGAACGCAGCGTAATGTTAATACTATTTATTAAGAGTTCATTCTTAACTTTTCTTTCTTGTGAATAGATTGTAAGCTTTATATAGGCGTTTTTAATAAGGGCGGGTCAATTTTGAAATAGATTAAAACAATCTGCGTGTGTGGAATGAACAAAAGTTTTACTTATTTTAAAGAGCATGCATGGGCGTTTCAAATAAAAATGAATTTCGTTATTATTTCACACACGTCTTGTTTTATTCCATTTCAACCTTGACCCGTCATTATTTAAAACCCCTGTTTAAACAAAGCCAACAACCAAACAAACCATACTGAAAAATTTTTGTTACAAAATACTTTGAAACTTAAATACAGACTGCTGTAATTTATGACTGATAGAAACGTTTCCTAAATTATTTGAAAATGCATTAGTCTATGGAATGTGTGGTTCAAAATGACAGAAATAACATAAAACCCTTGCATTAAAACACTTAAATTTAACGTAAATCACCACACAATAGTTTTAAAGTAACGTATAACAGTTATAATTTATTAAAACATTTTGTTAAGTCCAGTCATTTCAAAGAAATATTGGAAAGTTCTGCATGGTAGAAACGAAGGTAAAAAAATATCCATAATTACAAAAATGTATTAGGTGGAATAAAAATGATTATATAAAAGGTTGAAATAAAATAATGACTTTAAGAGTTTTAGTTGATTGATGTTGGTTTGTAGTTTATTAAACACACAGCAGGTTCAGGTTGATATAAGCCTTGATTATAAACGGTAAACATTATTTTGAAAACAACTGCAAAGGCAGTGTTGAGTGACCAAATGTAGGAAGGAATTAAGGTAACAAATTGTTAAAACTTTTTATAATTGTTGATATATTTTAATATTTTGACCATAGTGTAATTTTTTGTTGTATATTGTATATATATTTAGACTTCCCAGGCGTTCCGTTTTGACCGGGACAGTCCCGGTTTGAAAGTACGGTCTCGGCCAGTTTGTCATTTTGTCCCGGTTTTTTGATGAAAATTGCCGAATATACACGTATTACAAATAGATAGCCCGGAAAATAAAATAACACGCGCGACACTGTGAGCTTTTATTACTGGTAGTTGAGAGTGAGTTGAGGCGGGCACGGATTGAATCGTTAGTTAGTTAATTATTGCGTATTGTAGAGTCAAGTCGAGTTCTAACGCGAATTTTGGTGTGTTTTTGTTGCAATTACATTACGAATTATACATAAATAATTGATAAATAAATTAAATCTTAATTAAAAGTAATAATATTAACCTCCTAAAATGTAAAAAAGAAAGTGTATATTTACAGACGATTAAAACTAGATTATCCCTTTTTGAAAAAAACGTTTTCGGATATATTCACAAAGTAAAATGTGAACAGTTCTCATCAGAATTTTCGGTGGCTCATGGCGTCGTTAAGACATAAAAATCATTTAAAATGTGCAGAGTATAAGGCTGGAAGAAAGACAAGAATGGAAAAATGTCGACCGGATCAGGGACTCGAACCCCGGAACCCCCGAACTGACGAGGGTCCAGATCAGAACAGAAATATGTAGTATTTTATAAACTATAATTTGTTAGGTTCACTAATTTTTTGTTGGTTATTGGCCTATTTAAACTTTAATAATAATATTTTTTCATTAGTTATTAATTAATTGCTGTACAACATACACATACTCAGTCGATATATAATATGTTAATATCTTAAAATATTGATAGCTTTCGGCATCTTTGGCTTTATTCATTATGCCAATTAATTTACTTTTTCAATAATAATTACAGACAATAGGAAACGGGTAAAATATAATAATTTTCGGGCCTTCATTTAATAGTAACAAACTATTTTTATTATTAATTAATATTCCATTTACATTTCGTTTACGATGATAATTTTATAAATTAAATATTTATTATAAATATAATTTCCTTTTCTTGCCTTCTAAAATAAATTTAATAATGTTTTATATTTACTATATATTTCAACATTATATTTCTTTGTAAAAGAATTAAAATGAATAACAATAGCAGTGGTTTATATTTTTAATACATCTTATCTATTATTATCTACATTGACTACGTATCACCCCAATTTCGGAATATGTCACGCCAGATGACAGTCCGCAGCCGCCTCGGTAGGCCTAGTCCCTCAAGAGGGCTGTTGAGCCATTGGAAGAATGATAATAATAATCTATTATTATCTTTAATATGATTTGAAGTGCAAAATTTGTAGATTAATATGTTGAACTATATTTTCTCACATTTGGATATGTTATATTACCTATACCATTAAATAAAATTGAAATATCTGTCTGCCTGAAAGTTTGCCTCGCATAGGCTCCGAAACGGCTCAACAGATGTCAATGAAATTACGAAAGATTAAAACAGGAATTTTAACTTTCGTAGGCTTAATTTTGGCAACATGAGCATTCTTACTCCATCTATTGTTGCAAGTGGATTTTTGTAGGAGGTCAGGCCATTGTTTTTGAGACAATTGTTAGTTTAGAAACAGGACTGTCAACATATGTTCCTTTTTAGTTTCAGTTGCACGCATATTTTCAAATGACTAATCAGATAAAATTTATGGTTTTTATAATAAATTGTTACACGTAACCTAAATATCCGTCTTTAAAGAATTTCCGGGTGAACAAAGCCGCGGATGTAACTGGTCTGTATTCATTATAATGTTTTATTCAATGAATATGACGAAAGATTCCATAATTAATAAAAAAGTATATAATGTGACTTCATAAATTGTTATATTTCATATTACGTAAACTTAACATGAAAAAGACATTAAGAAATTGTTATATTTTGTTTGTTTTTATAATTATAGAAGAAAAATGAAGAAAAATTAGAAGTATTTACGTGATCAGTTTCCTCACTCGAAGAAGACATCTTTCGCCGTGAAAGGTTTAATAGTACCTGTGCACCCTAACCGATAACAAGCGTAGGAAATATGTTCTGGCTGGTACAAGCAACAAAGGAGTCGGCTTGCAAGCGTTCTACGTGTCCTTACCCCTAACATATTGTTTAGAAAATCAGACCAAGATTTTAAAAGCTCGATAAAATGATTTTGATGAAATAATTACGGCTTTTAGGAAATAGTAAACGGAACACAAATAACAGATGGCAGAAAAACAAATTTCTCTGTGCAGTAAAATTGACCTTAGAGGGAGAACATAGGAGTGAAAAGGGCTTGCATAGGGTGGAAAAGGACAGTCCTTGGGGCTCAAGGATTTCTCTATCGCTCACTACTCTGCCTCTCGGTAAATGTAGAGTCCAACCGCTCGCCGCTTGCCGCTTTTATCGTGCCCGAAACCTAAGGCAGGAACTTCCTGTTAGACATCATCATATTTCAATAATGGTAATCCAAAAGATAACGAATTTTTAATAACTGTTAAAGAAGATTATGTTATTAATATCTGTTTGATATACACGCTATTACATATTAGTATATTGTAGTTTTTTATTTTTTCATATTAGCTATTACATCGAAATATAGTTTATAATTCGACTCGAAAATAAATAATTTCCTGATTTTTTCCTTTTTTGGAGCAAAAACATAATCCTCCCCAACACTCGTCATTTTTAACGCCTCCTTCCAGAAAAAATAGTACGGTCGCCTGTGTTTTGAACAAATTAGCAATTTGGTCACGGTTTAGAAAAAAAATTATGGTAAGTTTATATGTGGACCAGGTGTTTGAAAGCTCATTTTTATAGATGATGAGAAGAAATAAATGTTTGAAGTTACTGGACTTTATATAGGTTTTTTAATGAATTGAAAATGAAATAAATATTTAACAGACTTGTTTACTTATTTCAGTTGCTTTCTCCATAGCTTGACTAAAGTTGCTCTAATGGCGTCTTATTTCTGATACAAATAGAATGGAACCGATAAAAATTTGTACAAACCTTGCGATAAATTACAGTACTGGTTTATAATTATGAATCAATAATTGAAAATTTCTAATCTAAAGCAATGGTATTATATAAATGAGCACATGAGCTCATTTCTTCTGTTGCAAATTAGGTAACGGTAATGTAGAATATATCTCTGCATGGTTGCCTACAGGAACTTGCAAACGTTTATTTAACACACTTCTTTCTATTATTTTTTGTAAAATTATTTTAACTTCATTCTTCAACGATACAATACAACCGTTCCCTCCGGCTGGTAATTACCTTCTTTCTTTAGTTTTGATTCGTAAAGGGAATTTTTTTAAAGAGAATAATAACATTCTGAATTGTTGTTGTGTTTAAAATGGTAGTGAGTGAGATTTACCTCTAGCCCCGGGTTTGCAGCGAAGTAGGCTCTTGTACATAGGAAATAGCTTCGTAGGACATGGGATTTCAATCACAGCTCTCCCCTTCTCTGATCAGTGAAACGGTGCAAACAGAGGACGAGCCTCTGAGCAGTGGCCGGAAATGAAAACCGCCCTTCAGAGCCGGAATCCGCCTTGTTCAAGAGTTACGTCAGCGCGTTTTACTTCGTCAAAAAAATCATCATTCGTCTCTAACACAGCTGTTTAATTGCAGTACAGCCTACACTCCACGATGACTAAATAATCTTCGTTATTTTTTCCTGAAAAATGTGTTTCCGATTGATGTGTTCCGTCAGTTCAGTTGCTTTCACGCTTGCGGCGGAACCTTACTCTTTGAACATTTACGAATTTTGGGATAGCAGTCAAGACAAGATCGTTCTACAATATAACAAGCTTTAAATACACAGCGTACTACCGACAGGTATTTGTGGGAATTTCTCTCGCAGTCGTTGCCCCTTAGTGACTGCAGGGCTCGAATGATTATGTCGGGAATGCCTCGCACTCTCACTTTCGTTTTTTTATCAAAATTCTCACATTCTGAGACACCTTCACCTATTTTAGGGGGTATATGTACTGGGGTCGAAGACCTTGGGCATATGGCAAGAGTTGTCCGCTGATCCCGTTGGACCAGTCGGTCAACTGCCTCCTGAAACTGGTGGAGACATGGGGAAGGGAACGCTTCGACTCCACATCAAACTCGTCTCCCGTCATTCGGAAGGGCGTGAGAATAGTACCCAAAGCCCGAATGACCTGATGCAGGTTTTCACTGCATCTCTTTAGGTGAAACACAGGGTAGGATCCTTAAACCATAGCGGGGGTCCCTAGTTAACCCTTGGCTACCTTGTTCTACTTTCCGCAGCCCCCCTTTTCAATACCCTTCCTATGCTATTAAAGGGGAAATGCCTGTTAACCAAAAAAAACAGCGTACTATTATATGAGTCTGCCAAATAAATACAAATTATTTGCACCTATAGTCTTATCCAATGGAAGCCGTTCTGGTGTTAAGGGAATGAATACAGATAAACGTGTCACATAGTCTCAACAAACCCTTTACTTCAAGGGATACCATAATAAGATTGCATGTCACAAGGAACAGCTACACGGTGAAATTGGCTCCCATTTGAAAAATATTATATCAGTGTCTGTCCTTATTATGTAATGGAACGTAAATCAACGTCTATTCAAAATTTTAACTACCTCAGTGCGAACTGAAACTATTTGTTTCAAAAACTTTTAAATATTTACATCTGCAGCTTGGTTTAAGGCAAGCTCGAGATATTTTCAGAGAATGATGACTTGCTTTGACATTAAAAAATTCCTAAAAAATGCTTAGATACAAGAATACGTAAAGAACAACATTAATTTATGATAATATAAACTCTTTATTAATTTAGATTAACACACACATATATATATATATATATATGTGTGTGTGTGTGTTATATATTATGGGTCTAGGTGCAGAATTATGAATTTAATTAGAAAAGGGGAGAATTGTGATAAGTTGTCGAAGTGATAAAGAACTTATCATGTTTAGATTTAATAATAGGAAGGTTTTAAATAATAACAATGGCTATAAAATTAACAAAAAAATTAATTACGCTTACATTTAAATTGGTACTCGCTAATTTTATTCAGAACATGAATCCCTATCTCAGGAAATATTAATGGGTAAATTACGAAAATAAAGAGGAGGCCGAGAACGTTTTATATATAAACGACCAGAGGTGATAAACATATAGGCTTGAACATCACCAAGCCGTTGTCGATCTTCCATCCTGTCATCATGCTGGATGGTCTGTTGATTTATTGGCTACTGGCTGCTTGACGTCCAGAGTTGCAGGTTGATTCAGGTGCTGCGTCTACTCTGAAGCTCGTCTTTAGTGTCGTGTGTAGACTGCACAGCGACTAATTACCCAGATCGCACGAATTTCATGATCCTATGAATGGTAAATAGAATACTGTCTGTATTGCATGAATGCTAGCCGCAACCTGCATGTCTTTCTCTCTCAAAAATAACTGTCTAGAACAGTGATGGGCAAACTTTTTAAAGATGGAGCCAAAGGAAAGAAGAAAAAATTAGGCGGGCCAAAATAATTTTTTTATATAAAAATAACAGTGATACATTTACAAAGTACTTATATTTATTGTGATACTAAACCCTATTAATGACTGAAATATTATGAAGGAGAATGCGAGGAATGAAACTGTGACTGCATTTATAAAAGGTTTTTATAATTTGGTTCCAAATGGGATGCACTTATTTTTAGAAGAGAAGTTAAATGCTCATCTGACCAGTCTGTTTATAAATCAACTCTTTTAAAGTTTCATTGTAGAAAACACCTGTTCTCATATATATGATGAAGCAAACCTAGCAGTAACTTGCTGGGCATTAGATATAAGATTTTGGAAAGGGGATTTCGACAAAGACTTGTAGAACTCTAATCTTGAAACGTTAAGAAACAGCTGTTCGAATTGAGTATTGCATTGTAATTCAATCATTTCAAGTTCCAAGTCCCGTTTCACCGTTTCACAGTTCACATTAAAATCCATACTGAAAATTTCTAAGTCTCTTTCAATGCCACTGAAGTGTTCAAAGCTTCGTTCAAATTCACCATGGAGTCTCCTCAAACTATATTCGTAACTCTAAACTTTTCCTTTATCGCCGGGGCTATTGAACTCAATCTCTAGATGTGAGACAAGGCATTTTTAGCAAGCTAATTCGCGAATAGAACAAGCTGTAGTTTAAAATTCTTTGGCATGACCCTACATATAATGGATAAATTGATTTTTGCCTTGCATCCTGACGTTCAACTTGTTTTTGTGGCAGAAAATATACATAAAAATTGTAATGCCCGAATGCCATGCAGTTTCTTACAGGGTTTTATACTCTACAGACAGCTGTTTCTCAAGGAATAATGTCACTATTTCGTCCTTCAGCTGTCAAACTCACTTGAAGAAGCGTCCTGCGATAAGCCACCTTACTTTCAGAGTACTCTGACTGCATGGATTCTAGAAAGTCCCGAAATCGTCTGTGTCAAGCCCTCGAGATCGAATAGTATTAATTGGCTTCACAATAACGTCAAACACAGGTTTCATATCGAAAGCAGATGTACACAGGGCGTCTTGATAGATGAAGCAATGTATAAATATAACATTTTTATCTCGATATTTTTCATTTATGATCCAAACAAATACATATTTTCTCCCGTAATATTTCTCACTCTATTTGTTGTTATATTACATATGCAATTTATAGGTACTTTCAAAGTTGAAGTTCCTTCCATAAATTCATGAAAATAAACTGACCCTGTTGTAGGTTCTGTAATACAGAAGTTTTCATCAACACCTCTTACAAATAATAGCAACTATGCAGTATCATTTACATCACAGCTTTCATCCATAGTAATTGAGCAGAATTTAAATTGGTCAATCTGTGATTCCAACTGTGATAACATTTTTTTATCTGTTGTTGTTTTCCGAGATAAGCTTATTGTTTCAAAATCTTTTCTTTTGCCAGGATATAAAATATCGCAAACTTGGAGCGTGCAGTGTTTAACAAACTCTCCATCAGACAGAGCTTTGTTACTTTTAGCAATATTGTATGATACACCATACATAACTTGCACGTGTAGCTAGCTGCTTGCTGAGAACTATTTCCTTTCACAAAAATAATATGCGGGCTGGATAGAACATTTCAGAGGGCAGAATTTGGCCCGCGGGCCGTCGTTTGCCCGTCACTATTCTCGATGATGATAATTTTGAATTTATAGATGGCCGAAAATGATCTAATGAATCCTCTCTCCAAGTTGTCAGTTTTGGTCTGAAAGCTCCACCTCTGCACTTGAAATTTTACCACCGTCTCAAGTTGTGGGAGTGATAGTTTTCGTCTACCTTATGGAAAAGAAACCTTAACGCATCGTTTTCCGACGTCTTTTAGCCAAATTCTTGAATACAACAGTCTGCCGGATATTTCCTCGCTGATGATGATGTATTTAGGACGTAACAAATTATCACGACCCCTTATTTTTGAAAAAGACACATGTCTGTTTTGTTCCGACTTCCGGACATGCGAGGTGAAGTTTCCGCTTTGTTCCGTCCTTAACAATACGCTGCTGTCATATGAAGCTGTGCATCTAGGTCATAATCTTGTTCTCCCGTGTTGACAAGTTAAATTCCTGGTAATTATTATCCGTAACCCAATCCAATGAGGTTAATAGGCAAACCTTCATGTTTCCCTGCGGGTCGATAAGATGACTCGTAATTCATCATTTAAATAACCCATCGCGTTCATTCATGTTCACGACTCAGAGTAGCTTAGTTCTAACGTCTGTTACATAAATATTCTATGAACAATAAACATATTTAATACGACGAAAACTCTGTTACGATTTGGTACCAGAATATTGAATTGACAAAAATAAAGAAAAATTTGTAATAAAATAATCCTCATCTCGTTAACCTTGTTGCCTTCATCAGGTGTGATTTTCGAGTAGGTCCTTTTGTTTTGTGTCGCTTGTCGTTTACAAAGGTCTAACTAATTGTTGACAGCAACAATATTTACAGAAACGCTGAGTGATATTTGTTTTACATTCATGTTCGACAAGAATCGACGCAAGATTTGCTGCTGCCTACTCCGTCGACTTAAAATTGAATATTAACATTGTTATAATTTCTCTCATTAGTGTTATGTTAGCATCTTTAACGTTGTTTCAAATTCATTAAAAATTTTTGCAACTTCAGGAAGCCGATCTGTCTACAGGGTCAAATGGATAATACATAAGTTAACTATTGATTATATTTAGTCTTAAGAAATGTATTCTCTTTTTTGTAAACTGAAAATTATTTTCCCTCAACTTTCGTAATGTTAAATTTGATTAATTTCTTGTAAAATTATATTTGACGTTTTCTATTTCCTCGACTGACGACAAATGGATTGAATAATAAATCTAAATCTATTATCTAATTTTTCTTCCTTATTAGCTAAGTCATTTCTAATTAAATAATTTTCATTTTCAGCATTTAAAAATGTTCGATTTGCCATAGTGTTTGCTTGTGGGCATTAAGTTTAATTTATAGTATCTTTACGTGTAAATAATTATAGAAGATATTTGTATGGAAATAAAAGCGAATAGGGTTGAAAATTCCTCTCGAAAAGCTTACGTCGAAGACCAATTTCGTTGGTCGTTTAGCACACAAGATACCGCAGGCTATTCGCATAATGCCGCACGCAAACTTTTAAGTCACTGGTGCCCATCGCAGAGCGAAATAGCTCCGCGCCCACATTGCCATTAAGCCTCAAATACCAATACAGTTTTTTTTCCTTCACCGGCTCAAACCTATACCACTAATGACACGAACTAAATCTGCTGCTTGCTTATGGGGTTTCTCCGCACTCGTTCCATTAAGGGGGCAATTTTCCGCACATTATAGGAAACGTATCAAGAGGCTGAGAGGACGCTTCAGGGGTGTACAAGGGCCTGGCATGGCGCCACACTGCGTGACGTCATAACTCACTACACCCGAGATTTACTGCCGCCACTGGAGAGATTATCCGAGATGTTTTTGGCGGACCCTCGTAAAATGGCCTCCGCTTTTCCTGAGTCTGAGAAATAAATATTTCATCCTTCAAAATATATTTATTACCCCCAGAGACCGCAAAAATTTGATGCTTCATTTTATCCTCACTCTCAAGGCAAGTTTCTTGTACCAGCTCTGAACCACAATAAAGTGATTATTTGATAAATGGGATATTCACCTTTACATAAAACACATTAAAAATTTATTTTCACACTTCTCTCATTGAATCGTTCGTCAATTAAAGTATGTTTCAAAGAACATTTGATCTTAGATATATTTTAATTTTATTCTCAATTTATTTAAATATAATCCTCTATGTATAGAAATAAAATACAATGTTAGGATAGAGATACTGGGTACATACCCTGAATTGCATAAATACACTGTAAATTAAGTTTGCCCTCATGCGTTCATAAGCCATCCATCAGATTGCTATGAAATTCTTTTGCGTTTAGCGTAGTTCATCCCAAGAAATGATTCTGTCAATCTTTTGAAGATTTAGGATCCATATTTTCACCCTGTCTCGGCCCAAAAACGTCCCTTCGTAGTCTGAAACTTTATGTTTGTCCAAAATGGTTACCTATTCCATTCAGATGATTGTCACGAAACTTTGGTGTATTGTAATCCTCTACTCAGATAAGGTTTGGATTCCTTTCCTCCCTGTTTGAGGTTAGAAAAGATTCCACCCTAATGACATACAGGCGTACGAGATAATAAAATTGCTGTTTAGCACTAAATAATGCAAAAATATAACAAACAGTTGACTTAAGAAATAATATTTCTTAATTAGTTAGTAATTTTAAAAAATGTTTATAGAATTGCGACTCGAACGCTCAAGACGGATTTTTCAGTAACTAAGCAACAATATCCATTATTTAACAGTTTAGCTTTTTAGGAAATGCATACGATACTTTGTTGAATGGAAAGATTTGAAAATTGGAATATTGGAAAATATTGATTCTCTAAAATCCTCCTATTATGTTTCTTGAATTTGAACCAGTTCTCTTTATATTACTATTTCTTACAACTACATACTTTAGGTTTAGAGAACATACAAGCCGAAGCCAAAGAAAACTAATAAAAGTGTGTTAATGATTATTTCTTAAAATCTTTGGATTTTTGTTAGTTTATAATGGCATACTAAAATTGTCGTCCACGAATTTGTGTTTTGGCAGGACGGGAGAAAACTAACCAATCGACACAGAAATCTGGGAAGTGGGTCAAGCGCCCAGACCTACAAAGCTTCACCCCAATCCTATCGTAATCCCTGGGATCTCAGCCACTTGTATCAAATCCCTTGGTGGATCTGCCGGGTCCTGGTTTCCTTTAAACTGGTTTCGTGAACTCTATCTGCATTGGAAGAATGTCATTATAAGAAATAAATACCTCCTGTCTTCAATTTTTACGTAAAATATTTTCGAAAATTATTATTTTTAATGAAATACAATAAATGGCCAAAAGTCAGAAACGGAATAAAGTTATTCAAGATAAAGGACGTTTAGTCCTGCACTGCCGGGACCACTTCACTTCTTTCTCCAAAAAATACTCTAATAACGCATAAATGAACTAGGCCAAATAACTGACTTTTTAGATATGTTACTTACAATCCAAAAAAAGTTTTTGACTCAATTCAATTATAATATTTTATTATGTTTTTTTTTGGAGAAGGAACTGAAGAGGTCCCGACAGTTGAGGACTGTCGTCCTTTATAAAATTAAAAGTGATCTTCAAAATCCTTAATTCTGTGTTAACGTCTGAGTAATCTCTCCAATAAGCTCATGCAAGAAATTAATCACAATTCTCCACTACGAAGAGCAGCAAGAGGACTAAAAAGACTTTTGACCTGAAATTGTAATATCATTCATCACATGTTTTGTAGTAACAACTCATTGTTTAATAATATTGTTCACTCATAAATGTACACTTTTTTGCGGCTTACCGAAGAGGGGCTACAGCTACACATATTCCAAGTTTCTTTCTTTTTTTATTTCATATTATTTCGCACTACTGTAATGTAACAAATTTTAAAAAATTAAGTGGTGCATTTGGTAAATAAGAGAAAGTAATGTGTGTGCAGTGCTGGTACTTAGGGTGTTATTGTTTTTAAAGAACCATATTTAATATACTTGACTAACCGAGTCCCACGATATGAGGAAATAAAAAGAACAGAAACTTGCGTTTCAGTTTTTTATTTAACACAGGGGATTATGTAGTAAACCATATGTAGTGAATATTGGATATTAAGTAGTTGTTAGATAGATATGTACTAGTCGTTAAGATATTAGTTACTATGTAATGACTAAAATAGATTGATTTCTGAATTTATTATCCGGCTAAACGTTGTTTGTTCCAGGTGCGAGGGGATTTTAAAATAACGTTGGAACATCTGTCTGAGGAATTTGTGGGGTAGGCCAGTACAAAGAGGTGTCAACTTTTGCTTATACCTGACCGGGCGTGCGGGCGCATACATTATTTCTCCCCGCCAAGGGTTAAAATGGCGAGGGTTGTCCAAATTCGCGGGCAATCGGGGGTGTGTTCTCCTCAAAAATTCAAGTGGTGATTCGTGGCCCAAATGGAAACGAGAACCAGAGGTGATGACGGAAAAGGAGGGGAGTTGAATATTTGGTCGAGAGAACGTGAGATAAGCGTACAGTTGGTGTGGAGATCGAGAGGACGGTTGAGCCAGGGTCTGAGTTGAGAAGTTGGTCTGCTGGACCGTCGGAGAGGATAAGTCGAGTGAGAGCTGAGAGGGAAGTTGGACAGGAAGTCCAAAGGCAGTCTTCAACCTGTTCTACGTGGCGAGGCCGTCAGCAAAGAGACAACCAGCTGCAGAGTCCAGCGACTAAGCGACGACACAGCAATGCGTTCGTGGTTTCGTCTTTCTACACCACAGACGAACATCCGAGCCGGAGCACTCAGAAGACATCGGCCAAACAGACCAATCACAACTGTTCTCATGTTGATGATGTAATTTCGTTTCTTTTACTTTATAAATTCTCGGTACGGAAATTATTTCTTTTCCTTGTATAATTTCAAAGGGGTTAATTATTAACGGCGCAGTATGCTTTATTTATTTTATTGGTGTAATTTTCCTAAACCACCAACGTCAACCTGTAACTCATGTGGCTGGTCGGAGCAAGTAAAATGATAGGAAATTTTCAAATAGATAAAAAATAGTATTATATGTAGTAACAAATTATTTTAATGTTGTAAATAGTTTGTATGTACGTCAATAATACATATATGTTAAAATGGACCAGATTTAAATCTCATATAAAAATAACCCTAAAGGTAAATGTGGTGTAAAAGTTAATGCTTAATTGAAACCATAAGTCTTTATCGTACACCACACCGCTCATTGTTAAAAAATATTGTTCACCCATAAATGTACATTTGTTTGCGGCTTACCGATGGGTGGCAACCGCTACACATGTTCCTAGTTTCTTTCTTTTTTTATAACTGTATACTTCATATTATTTCGCACTATTGTAATGTAACCAATATGTACAGTAAAATTACCAAAATATTAAAAAAACAATATTGTCTTATACATATGAAGGACAAGTAATCAGATAATTACAATTATAGAATAAGAGTTATTAATGTAGTTAAACGAAGTAAATAAGCAGTGCGCTTGACGAATAGAATCTGTGAAGATACAATGTCTGATGGAAAAATAACTTCTGGATATTAAGAGGACAAATCTGATACCAAAGTTTCTATCTTCGGCCCCTTAGTTCTGTTATACAAAACTTTACTACAGATGTTATTTTTTTATATGATGTAGATTACCACAATAGTTTTAAGATCTTTTTAAATTTCTTTTAAAGAAATATCTTTCCGTTTCCAAAGGCTTCTCAGAGTTATTAAATGATATTGTAATAAATATTGCATGGATAATTATCTCTGGGAACTCATGGTGCTTGCTGACTATATATATGTAGTCTGGAATGCGATGTATTCTACTTACAGGAAAATGTGCAATATCACGTAATAGTTACGATACGATCAACTACTCTCGACAGTTTTGTAGCAATATAGGTACCCATAGAAATTACAGCATAATTGCATTATTACGGAACTGATACACACGAATAAATTAATTAAGCCGTGCTAATGAGATAAACGTGTTCAGTGGTATTATGGCCGAGCTAATCTGCTCTCGAACTACAGCGATTCAGGGTTAGTATAAATTTGCTCAGTTTTGATGAAGCTGATTGGTTCTTAGCTTAATCCAATGGGTATAGCCGTAGCCCATTGAAGTACAAACGTTCCTGAGAATGCATTTGTTTGATTATAAAAATCAACAGTGCTAATTTATCCTTTAAAATTTCATTATTAAATGTCAGATGTGACATCTATTGCAGGATCTGATAATGATCTACACTCAATGCTGAGCATTTATTAAATAATTTTTATTCAATGTTTTTGCTTGTGAGTATTAAAGCTGCAGTCACAAAAAAGAGATACAGTTAAATTTATATATTATAATTCACAAATTCTCATCTTAAATATTTCAGACACAGGAGGATTACTGTTATGATGTTTGCATTTAATAAAGTTAATCGTTGAAATAGTAACAGACGGTTTTTAAGTATGAGCAGTTTAATTAGAATTCATAAGGAAAGAACAATCTCTGGAAGTCAAAGATTGAAATAAACTTTTATTTTAGACTAATTGCCATACACACAAAGTGTCTCTAGTCGCCTCAACTATATCCGCTATACTGTAGCCAAGCACGGCGTTGAAATTTACAATGTTTAAGTAGACGACGCAACAATGAGATCCCAAAAAATAAGCAATGATTGTAAATAGTTTATTTGACATTTGAAAATACAGTAAATGAGTTATAACAGCCTCATTGTCAGATATAATTTTATTTAAATAATGAAGTACGTTTCGTCGCTCGTATGAGATTTCTTCAGGTATAAAAATTTATCTGTTCATGGATCACACCACATGACTCCGGTTGAAGTATAGTATTCATTATTTAAACAAAATAAAAACTGCCAAAGACGCTTTTACAGATCATTTAATACTATGAAAAGTTTAAATTTAACGTCTGTTATATGTAATAAAACAATTAATGTACTTTTACGGATTTTATTCTTTAAATTTAATTAGTAACAACGTTTCGCATATTTTACGCCTTTTTCAGGTTTTCGTCCTACAGAGGAACTATTTACAGCAAATTAAACCAAAAAAGGTGAAGTTAAGATAAAATTTAAAACAAATTATGCAGAAACTACATTAAACTTACCACAAGAGTCTCAAAACATAACATATGAAGTTCTACAATAGTGATCAAGTTCCGAGGCCCATATTATACATAGATCATTTGTTAATTCTAATACCTTGCAATTTTGTAATTGACTATCTCACGCATAAAAATTTCGAATACGTAAAGCGATTTATATTACATATCTATTGTAAAGGAAGTTTATGTAATGCAATTTTTATTATTTGTTAACTCTAAAACTTTTATTTTTACATAAAATGTTTACCTACATTACAAAATATTCAAAATCAAAGTTTTCATTAGTTTACTAATATTGTTTTAAATTTAAGGGTGGACACTGAATTCCATAATTAACGTTAGGACATATTTCCAATAGTATTAAACTATTAGCTAATCACGAAATGTGTTTTAGTACCTACATTTTGTTTTGAACTTTTATAAAAAAAATCAGTCTTATTCCAATGTAGTTAAGTAAACTAATAATCGAAAAATAGGTAAAAAATTACAATATCATGTAAAATGCAATTTTGTAAAAATTTAAAATACATATACTTTTATGTAATATAAAAAAGTGCTCAGATAATTTGTAACGCGTTTCGATGTGAAATAATACCATAATACTTTTTAGCTGAGCTACATCAGCTGAGTTTAATTACATTTGTAGAATATTAATGTGCGAAATTAACCCCGATCAAACACAAAACAAATTGACGTTTTGCATTTTAAAATTAAAACGAGAGTTAACATCGGCAGTTCATCTGTCAGGGTGTCACTTTGATGTTTTACCATTGCGTGTACAATATTTGAGTACATCGATTGTGTCCCCGTCGTTTGTATCCTCGGGACACAATATTTCCCTACATGGAGGCTTGTTGTCAACGTTTACGAATAATTTGCAAGCATGAATATTCAGCGTACACCCAACCCCTACCTTTCGTCTCCTGCATTGTTGATTTCTAGTAACAGCCTGTGCGTTGCAATCAGGTTAGCTTTGCAGTGCGTGAAAATTCTTAATTGCCTTACGAGCAAGAGTTTCTTTAAAGAAACTTGAGTATATATTTATTAAGAAAATTATTTTGGTGAGAAACATCACAATAAATCACAAAACAGTATTGGCAGAGATAATAGATCAGTGAAATGTGATTTTGTATTATTAATCATATTGTTGCTAATCTTTTATTAGCACTTCTAGTCTGGATAACACTACATCATTGATATTAAATATATCTTAGGTATCTTTTTATTATATGATTTTTAGCCATTGATTAGGTATTAAAATTCCCAAAACTAGGCTTCACAGACGTCCCATTTGACTGGGACAGTCGCGGTTTGAAGGTATGGTCCTTTTGTCCCGTTTTTTTGGATGAAAATTTCCAAATATACACGAATTACGTATATATAGCCACGAAAATAAAAATATCACGAGCGACATTGTCCGTTGTTATTACTGATGGTTGAAAGTGAGTTGAGGCGGGCACCGATTGTATCTTCAGTTAGTTAACTATTGCGTATTGTAGAGTGAATTACAGTCCTAACACGAATTTTTATGTTTTCTTTGCAATTACATTACAAATTAAAAATAAACAAATGATAAATAAATTAAATTTTAATTAAAAATAATAATATTAACCGCCTTAAATGCAAAAAAGTGTATATTTACAGACAAATTAAAAAAAGATTATCCCGTTTTGAAAAACGTTTTTGGGCATATCGACAAACTGAAATGTGAACAGAACTCATGAGAATTTTTGGTGGCTCATAAAAATAATTTGAAATGTGCAAAGTATAGGGCTGGAAGAAAGACAAAAATGGAAAAACGTCAACCGGATCAGGGACTCGAACCCCGGACCTCCCGTTTACCGGGGTTTTATGTCTCTGTTCAGGTCGTCATTTTTACATTCTTGTCTTTCTCCTAAAAATATCTACTTACTTTGCATAAAGCTAATTTAATAGCGACAGGAACTTCCTGTGAGATATCATCATATTTCAATAATACTAATGCAACATACATAACTGCTAAATAAGCTAAGAGGATTGTTATTATTGTCTGTTTCATAAACACGCCACTATATATTAGTAGTTATATTAATATATTGTGGTGTTTCATTTTCTCATATTTGCTATTATATCGAAATATAATTTATAATTCGCCTCGAAAATAAATAATTTCCTGATTTTTTCCTTTAGTTTATGTATATTTTGGAGTAGAAACATCATCCCCCCAATCATCGTTATTTTTAAGGCCTCCTTCACTGTGCGGATTCCAATTTTATTCTAAATTTTGTTCCGGTTTCAAAAAAAAAAGATGGTAAGTCTACATATAACAACAGCACGGATAGTACGCTTTCAGATTAATCTCTGCAAAAATATTTTTCGCTTTTCTTACATAATCAATCCAATGTAATATTCATTAAATAATTGTATTCCGCTCTGCTTCGATTGGATACTTCAATAATAAGTTTTGTTAGTATAGTTTCTCTAATTACAGCAGTAGCCAAAAATCAGTGGCAAACAAATTTTTCTGCCAATCTTCTTTCGCCGGTTTATTAAAATACACAAGAAGGGAACACCGTAGAAAGAAATAGTTTTCATGTGGTATTTATTTTTTTTACTTATTTTTACCGCTATTCAGCTACCTCTTTATGTTGAAGTATACTTTTAGCTAATGTTTGGTTTTAGCGTGCTTCAACCTTTCGTAGCTTTATTCAGATAAAACTGTTTGATGTGGATGTCATGGATGAGTTCTTCCTCTACGTGAAGGTCTAGTTAGTTAAAAACTTGACAGACTACAATTTACCGCGGAAAAGTCATTTTTCTTGGCAAAACTTACACGATGAGCTCCGAGCAACTGATAGTTTATATTAATTCCTAATCAGCTTCATATATATAACTTAGGTTTTAATATTATTCTTCAATAACATTTATCATTTAAATATGTTCACTTCACAGGTAATATTATAGTTTATGTAGATAAATTTAGTTAGATAAATAGATATATCTTTATATACAGATATATCTTTATATTATAAAGAAGTATTATGTAGGTAAAGTAATTAGGGAGGGAAATGAAAGTAATTATTTTTTTGACTTCCCTACATATGTTGCTTGGTAATTCAAGCACAATCGGAGCATGTGAAGAACATTAAAAGCAGTTTACAAAATCATTCCGTTTTATCTAAGCACATAATAATAATAGCCACCAAACTGAATGGAACCATGTCGAAATTATAGATGAAGATCAAAATTATTTGTCCAGAATAAACATTAGGAACAACATTCATTGTACCAAGGTAAAAAGTGATACCTATAAATTAAATTGTATTTCTGATTCTATACTGTTATAGTCTATTGTTAGTTTGAATTTGTGAACGAACTTCACTCCTAGGCTGGATTTTCGCCACTTGCTTGCATTTCGATCGGAGTCATTTAGTGAAGTTCCATGTACAGACAGGTTTTGTAAGTGTAAATACTTGTATTTTATTTTGAAAATTATTCTAACAATTCCCAATCTAAAGTTTTTAGTACCTGAATAAATCTCAAATAAAAGACAAAACGTCGTAATATTTAATATTTGAATTATGAAAATTCTGGCTAAGATGCTGATAAATTATTTCTTATATATTTAATTGACAGAAAAATTATTAAATTAAATAATGTCATCTATAATTTTATAATATATTTAACAACAACAAAAGAAATTCCTGCTGCTCTATCATATGAATATTCATAATGAATGAACAATTTATGACATGTTGCTGTTGTTGTGGTATTCAGTCCTAAGACTGGTCTGACGGGACCATCAATGCTAACCTATCTTGAGCAAAACTTCATTTCCGCATAACTACCACATCCCAAATCCTCCCTAATCTACTTAGCGTATTCCATTCCTTCCCTCCCTCTTCTATTATTACCCCACACGCTTCTTTCTAATGCTAACTTTACAAGACCATCATGTTTTAAAACGTGGCCTATTAATATCTCCCTTTTCTTAATCAACGTCCTGCATATTGTTCGATCTTCCCCTATTCTGTTTAGAACTTCCTAGTTATTGATTTATCCACCCATCTGATTTTCAGCATTCTCTTACAGCACCATATTTCAAAGGCTTTTATTTTCTTACTTTCTGCAGTTCCTATGGTCCACGTTTCGCACCCATATAACGCCACGCTCCATACGAACATTTTTAGCAACGATTTCCTAATACTCAAAGTTATATTACCCGTAAGTAAATTCCTCTTTTTCGTGAAAGCCTTCCTTGCCTGTGCTATCCTACTCTTTATGTCTACTATACTTCTACCATCCCTAGTTATTACGCTTCCCAAGTTGCAGAATTCCTTAACTTCCGTCAAAATATCCCTTCCCAATCTAACATCATTTGTTATTCCACTGTTTCCCATACTACACTCCATTACTTTGGTTTTTCCTCTATTAATCCTCATATTGAAATCTTTCTCCAGGACCACTTTCCAGGTCTTCATCTGGCTTCCCTTATACTACAATAGCCTGCAAAAGGTACGGGATTTTATTTCTTCTCCTGCAATGTGATTAATTTTCCATATTCCGTTTTAAGTTTCTTCGTCACCTGTTCTATATATAAGTTAAACAGCGTGGGTGACATACTGCATCCATGTCTTACTCCTTTATTGATTTCTGCTTTCTTTTCTTGATCTTCAATTGTAATTACTGCTGCCTGTTTTCTATACAGGTTATGTATTTGCCTCCTTTCTCGATATTTTATTCCACTGCTCTTCAAATTTTTTATTAGTCTGTTCTAGTAGACATTATCAAACGCTTTTTCTAAATCTATAAATGCCATGAACATAGGCCTGTTTTCCTTTATCCTGTATTTAAAATTAGATGCAAAGACACCATTGCTTCTCTTGCCCCTACATTTTACCTAAAACCAAATTTGTCTTTTCGTAACTCGCATTATATTTGACGTTCCATTCTCCTCTATATTATTTTCGTTAATATTTTGGTATGAAAACGTGTTATGAAACATGTTGAAATTGATTCTTTTTCTAAGGATATTGTGGACTCAAATATCTTGGTCTTAACATTTACAAACAAGAATTTGGGGCGAAGACTTCTGTGCATTTATAACTGACAACTTTGAATGCCATTTTGTTTGACAGTACATTACCACCGTGGTTAAGGAACGTTTACGTCACTAACCCAGAATCAGCGATATTAAGCTGAAAATGATTGCCGCCGGACGCCTTTGACATGTCTCGTCTGTAACTACTTGTGTGAAGTCTCTGCTACAGCTTCCCTTCCAGAAAATTAGATTAATGCATATTATCAGAAAATTCTATTTACTTTGACACCACGGATTTCTCCTCCAGGTAAAAGTCACCAACGACTTTGGCCAATAAAACATTTCTCACTCCCACTGTCGTCATCATGAGCAACACGCCTTCATACAGAGGCGTGAATCTTAACGCTAAAAATATCCATCTTCTTATTGAGTGACAATAATGTGACCTCAGAAATATTTCCCTTGAAGAATTTATTGCCCTTAGATACCTGGCGGAGTTTTAATTCCTCACAGTCTGTCGATTTAATGAGGATTTGTTATCAGTACCGGAAGTACAATAAACTCACTACCACCGGAACACATTAAAATAAGGTGCATAAGAGTCTTACAAACCAAGATTCAGGCTTCCAAATTAGCACAGCATGGGTTCCGTTCATTACCGGCCATCACAACGGGTCCACCGAACATCAAGACAGAAAGAGTGACGGACACGGAAAGTCGAAATTTTGCAGTGCTTCTGCAATTTCACTGGACGGCACCTGCAGTACATTGCCTGGGAACCCATGTAAAGAGGCAAATCGTTTCGCCGAAACTTATTATGACAACCTGGTTGAATAATCAAGAATCTTTTATTAAATCATTACACCGGGCGAGTCTTCTTTACTTGATCAGAAAATTTGATTTCACGAAATTATTTAAATTAAAATACAATGAAGCAACCTCCTATAATTTATTAGGCGTATGTACACTACACAAATTTTAATAAAATTTTTAATGAACTGTAATAAATAATGCTCAGTTTATGACTTTTGAAATAAAGCAGATGAAAATTTGGAACAGTTGATGAAGTAAAACTTGAGGTCTAGTGTGGAATGATATGTAGAAGAAACTTACTCGAAGTGTTTTTAGACATGAGGTTGGTACGTTCTTCGAAGTTTTGCTGAAGGAACGTACAAAATAGATTGAAAATAGTATACAAAGTGTCCTCTATCATAAGTCTCCTGATGTTTCAAAATAATGGTTTGCTTCCGGAGCTAATGTGCTTAGAGAAAATACAGACGTGAATCAGCTTTACTATCTCGACCATGTGGATAAAGAGGAGGCGTTTTCCTTGTAACACAACGCAGAGAAACAATGCAAAAGTGCATCAAGGGAAACGCAATCCGAGTCCGTAGCAGTGGAGGACGTGCCCTATTTTCCTAAATCCGCAAAGCATACGAAAATAGCCCAGAAGGGTGTGTAAGCAAACCCCGATTATTAAATCATTACAATTATAATAAAATTAAAATGAAATAATTTTTTGGTTGTTCCCAAACTCGTGACTTTTATTTTTTTTAAATTCCATAGATAGTGTTAATATTACATTTTCATTACAAACCGCTGAACATAAATTAATAAAATATATGAATTATTTAGTAAAATAATTTTGATTGAAAATATAACTATTTATTAAATTAATTTTTTAATATTATTTTAACTCATTTAGTGCCACCTGCCACGACATCAAGTTCTATGTTATAAATTAACCACAGTGGAACTTAACGAAAATCTTAAATTAGTATGTAAAATGAATTTTGAATTAATTCAGTTGACGAAGCCAATTATTATTATGATATGCTTTAATATATTTTCACTCACTGAGTAGATACTCCGTATTTACTTTTCTTGCCCCTAATTACGAAAGTCTATCTAGAAGTTCCTTTTTATTATAAGTTACAGTCAATATTCTTCAATCTGTTTGGTAAAACTTACGTCGAAAATTTGCTGCTAATTTGTATTCGGAGGGTAAGGCTACATGAAACATGGTTATTGGGTTTTAAACTCAAGCTCACGGCCATACAGCGGACTCGCTAATTTAAAAACTCGTTTGAACTGGGCTTAGTTGGCCTGTTCAAAGCCGCGTTCCGCGCATTTGACATCCAGGGAATTCAATCGAACCATTATTGGCATCGAGAGGTAATCAACAAAATTATAAGCCATGAACTTGATAATTTCCGCATGTTAATACTGCGACAGGCAGGCAATTAATTATCACAATGACGGTGTGACAAGGCATTTGATCGCAGATTGGCTGCCGAAAGAACGACCGAACGCCTGCGCTCTACTCTGACACAGCAGAGCGTGATTTGCCTCTGTAAAAGCTGTTTAACCGGACATCCAACATCCTCAACGCCGCAGTAACGTCAAATAAACGATTCTACAGTACCTTTAATTTTATTATTTAATTGCGATCTGATATTGTGATTGACTTTCTCTGCCCATAGTTCGGAATCCAAGTTACGAGACCAGTTCCAATAGGAGATTTTTCTATAGCATAGAGAAATACTTTCTCTTGCATAATAAATAGTAAGAAAAGATAGTTAAGAGATTATGATAGAAAAATGTCAACAGGACCGAGATTCTATCCCGGGACTTCCTCTTAATACGTAAGAATCATAAATACAAATTGTCTTTCCAAATTATGACTTCTTTTTTCCAAAAAGAAAAGGATAATATTTGTTGAGTTCGTTAACAAACTTATTATATGATGAAAGACCAGAATGGAAAAATGTCAACCGGACCAGGGAATAGATCCCAGGACATCGCAAATTCTGGATATCACGAGGTCCTGGGTTCGATTCCCTGGTCCGGTTGACATTTTTCCATTCTGGTCTTTTTTCTAAAAATTAACCATATGCATTACTGGACTTCAATTAAGCATTCCCACTAACTTAGATTACTTATTATATGTTCAACGTTGTTTTCAAAACCCTATTCTAATTACTTTGTAAATTACAATATACTTCTAGAGGGTTTGGGTTTTAAAAATTGTTGCCTTCCTGTTTTAATTCTTTTTAATCTGATAGAGAGAAAGCAGTAGCATTGAAGAACATATATTGGTAAACATTTATTTCAGACTAGTGAAATATAATGGTTGGAATTTCACAAGGGTCCACTATTATGTTTCATAGATACGAAAAACTTGCCAAAAATAATGAATCAAGAATCAAATGTTATTCATTACAGCTAAGTTATTGCCCGTAAAACTATAAATGCAATTTTGTAAGTAATTTTCATGATAATATTACATTTAATACTGTGAAATTTAGTTAATTTGTACGTTTGTACTCGAATTGGCGGATGGTTTAAAGACTTTCCTCTGTCCATTGAATTTATCAGTAAAAAATACAAAAACGCTAACGTACTTCGACGTTTAAATACTTTAATTCCAATTTTTTGGTTATAACTTTAAGCCTCTTATGGACCAGAAAAAATATTATCTTTCTCCCTAATATGGCTTTAGTTGTGCAGCCAATGGAATAAATAAGGAGTCATTTAATTTTTCAAACACTATCGAGACTTCTTCTTATAAATTTTTTACACTGAGCCGTGTCGTTGACGATCGTGTCGAGATATATTCAAAAGTATACAGCGAAAGAAAAATAAGATTATAAAGCTTAAAATAAATTGAGAATCGTTAAAATTTGTCAAGTCAGAGATGAACGACTCAGACTTTCCAGAATGGATCTTGATATAAGATTGCCATAGGCCGGACATTCAAAAATTATTTTGAGTTGGAAGCGGATATAATCACTGGACCGTGTTTGTAATAAAATGAGGTGGCCAATAAGCGAGCAATAACAAGCAAGCCAAACGCCGATCAGGAGCAGAGGAGCGACCAAAAATGTGTGAAATCCTGAGCTTCGTGTATTAGCAGATGTTATCTGCCTAGTACATCAACCCTTCGGAAATTTTGAAGGTTGTTTCTCCCTCCGTAAAATTTGAAGAACACCGCGGGCCAAGCTGGATTTTTGATTGGGTAAGAAGGACATGAAATCCAACATTCACCCTCATGGTGGGGACATGAGAAGAGTTGACCTGAGGACGAGATGAGAGACAAAATTGATGAGTCAGAAATGGAATTTTTAATAGAAAGACGGACAGGAGATGAAGGAGAGAAATTATTCAGTCTGAAGTGGTATTTGTAAGAGGAGATAATAAGAAGAGATGAGATAGAGAACATAGGGTCTGGGTCGAGTTTTTGAGCTGATAGTGTGGGAATTTGACCACGAGACCCGACAAGTGAGTCTGGCCGTAATAACAACAAGAAGGCGTCGAGTAATCTTGTTGGCGTAATAGAAGGAAGGGACGAAGGTAGAAATATGCCCCTATACCGAGATGAACTCCAAGCAGTAGTAGGTAGAAATCCCGTTCACGTAATTGCCAGAGACCAGGAAGGAAGCTCGGGGTGGGAGCAGTCCAGATCCGGTGCCGACGAAGAAAGAAGCCGCCTCACTAACACGGAAATCAGATGTGTCAGTGGTAACTAGTTGAAATTGCGGATAACTACTTTCCTGATAAACAACAATCCACACATAAATGGCCCTTTCATTAAATTAAATCTTTCCTAGTTAAATGTGAGCTAGCTGTGGCACAATAATGGACCCTAAATTTGTATTTGCATTAATTTCTTTTGATCTTAACGTAAAGAATTTGACTTAATTTAGCTATAAAAAAACATTGCCCACCAGTTCACATCACATGTTTATTAACGAAAAATTCTTTCCTTCCTATGCTTTCCTTGTCGTCGTTCTTATTGGATTCTGGTTTGACTGTATGTGTACGTTGAAGGGTTCAAATTAATATTTTTCTTCATTAAATTGTTGCAATTCCATTGGATCAATACTAATTCGTAATTTTCCTTTCCTTACATTCACACGAGTCTGGGTCTAGAATCCCACATGAAATTTGTTCTCAAAGATAGAAAAATTGCTTCAATTGAAGCTCAGCAGAATGCCATGCAACTGAATTTAGAAACTAATAATGTATAAATTTCGACTGGACTCGGGAATCAAACCCGGGAACTCCCGTTTTCCAGGCTGTGGTTTAACCAACTGAGCTAGAATAGGTCGACTGTAAGGTCCAATGCAACATTCCTTCACTCATGTAAACCTAAGTTAAGCTCACCTACAATTCATTAAACACGTTCTTCACAACCTTAGTTAGGAAATCAGTAAAGAACTGACATTGGGTAAATTGATCTAATTACCTTCCATGGCAATTGGCTGAGCTTTAATTGAAAATTTTCTTCTTTATTTGAATTTATCATGCACCTCTGATCAATGACCATTGTCATAGTGAAATGTAATAAAAAATTACTTTATTCGTAATATACTTACATAAAAAAATTAGTGAATACTATGAACAAGAACAGAAATTTGGTACAAAATATTATATGTACATTAAACAGTTTTTTAATTTAATATATATCTTTTTATTCTTCTTCCAATGGCTAAACCGACCTCTTGATGGCATAGGTTGTAGCGCAGTAGAACACGGTCCAATTTTTTACTATTTATGGAAATTTAAATTGCATAAATATTTCGGCATAAGCATGTCGCTGGCTCCGAATCAAAACAAAGAGACAGCAGTTGACACTTGAGCTATAAAGCTCAGACACCTCATCGCCGGTTTCGGAATTTCCTACTCTGTCTGAGAATTTGGTAACCGGGTGGCGTGTGTTCCCCAAATGTACAGGGATATTATTGAAGAATATCCATCCCTGCCATCTTGGTGATAGGTGTCGCATAAGTGGGGACGAAGTTTTAAATGAGGCCGGCGGAGACATTTTGAGGGAGATTGGCAGCAGAGTGGTGGAGAGAGGAGATTGGTGGCGAGAGCAGACTGATGATGGAGAAAGAATTAGACAGATTAGCAGTAGTAAAGTATGATGTGAGGATTGATAGGTGGAGGAGAGTGTGAGACGTGTTTGATGATTGGAGTAAGTAGAGTGTAGGGTGACATATTAACAAGTGGAGGGAGACAATGTAAATTACGGACTGATCCCTTAGAGGAGGCAGCGGAGAGGTGTACTATGTTTTGATAAGTCGAGGAAGCAGCAAAGAAAGGTTTTAACACCGAGGGAAGAAAGACGAAAAACTGAGTCTTCGCAACTTCGGCATCCCGACTTTGTGCTATTGTCTACAGTCCGCTTCAGAGTTCCACAACAAAAAAGTTCCAGTGACATCTGCATCATTACACATATGCAAACAACTCAGGTTCGTCAACGTGGTCACCCAAACTTTAATATAATCCCATTTTAATTCTTTAATGTTTTACATGATATATACACGCCGGACACATTTTTAAATTGTGTTTTCAGTTAATAATTGTACATATTGAATCTTAATTAATAAATTTGCTAAATAATTAAAATACCTCCATCAATTACAAGGTATACCGAGGCGGCTGCAAACTGGCATCTGACGTGACACATTCCGAATTTGGAGTGATACGTGGTCAGTGTATCAATTCCCCATCAGTCTTAATCCAAGCCCATGCCCGGATTCGAACCCGGGACCCCTGAGCTCTGAGGAAGCAACACCACAGGAGGGCGGAAAATTAATATATCAAAAACGTAACTTTTCATAAACCACAGTTAACATGTTGTTCTCAAATTCAGTAAATTATATATTGTTTTAAAGGTTTAAGTTTAACATATGTTATATATAATTAAACAAGTTGATAACCTTGTACATACTTTATAATACAAATTTACTTGTAACAACGTTCCGGCATTTTGTTATTAACTTATCTGAAATGATACACCACTAAGACCACGAACAATTTAAGTTATACTTATAGCACGTTATTTTATTTATTTTTGTATATAATTTTTATTTTATTGTTTTAGTTTAACTGGCTTAATTTACTACAAGTTTATCTATAATTCCTTTCCCTCTTGTTACTTAAATATTTGAGATACGACGCTTCTCGTTACTCTTTGACACTCCAATGTCACTGGCAGGGATTCCTGGTCAACATTCAGTCTTGCAATAATTACGTGTGGAAAAGGAGTTGAAGTGTTACTTGTTGCCGCGAATCTCCACCATATTGTTGGATTTTTGATGATATTTTCGTTATGTTTTGACATTGTTGTTTCCATATATGTTTTAAAAAAAATCTGTTTCAATTTCGCCGCCCTAGGGTTCATTTTCTGTACATTTTCCTCTACAGGGAGGGAAAAACCTGATGAAGGCATAAAAACATGCCGAATCGTTGTTACTAGTAAATTTATATAATGAAGTCTACACAAGGTCATCAATTTGTTTAATTATATATTGTTTGGTTGAACTTTTCTGGCAATGGTGTTTTTAATATATATGTATATATATTACACATATATTAACTATGTTACTATAAAATGTCAAATACCATGAATCAAAGTATAAACTACATCAGTATAAAAGCCAATTAAATCTCTAGGCAGTAAAATATCGCTAACTGCTCATAGGGAATCTACTGTTACCTGCTATTTTAACACATTAGAAACTGCCCCCATGGTTGTGTAAGGACACACAAATAACTAACGTAATATGTAAATTTATTATAGGACTACTATGTTCTTGTAATACATCTTAAAGGTCATATGTAATGCCCCGTGACGTATATAGATGTGTTTGTATGCTTCCAAAACGTAATGGCAACAAGGCTGACGTATTAAATGTCACTTTAAAATGAATTAAGAAATTTTTTGAGTGCTAACAACATTACAGGCATGATCAGAGATATTACAGAACAAACACAACAGCAAAATGGTGACTGAGTACTAGGTAAACGATGTAACTAATAATGTCAATAATAGAAAAGTAAGCGGCTCAAGTACTAACAATATGTATAACAAAAAATTGTTAACTGCTACAATAATACATAACACGTTGAAGATAAAAAATCCTAGTCCATATGATATCAAATGTACTATAATAACTGCTGGGGATAGATTTATTTTAATTATTAAATTCGTTACTTTTAATTATTTTTTTAGATTTAATTAGCAAATAAAACGTGTGATTATTAAAATTACTTAAACAATTTAAAAGCATGACCCATTTTACTGTCGTCGTGAGATATTCTGGCAAATTAAAATTTACTGGAAAATATAAAAAAATGTATTAATATTCACGTTCAGATTTCTGAGCTGTAGTAGCGGCTTATGTTTTCAAAATCTGTTTCTATAGAACTTCTCTATGCCGCTCTCAAATATGCTCCAATTTAATTTCAATTTACATTTTATTCACTGTAAATAAACTTTTGCTCTGTTTCTAAAAATCCTTCTTATGCACTCCACATTATTTATTACATTCACTTGCCATTGTGCGGCCTAACAAATTGTTAAATTAATAATTAAACTTTTACCGCTCGAAACGAACTATTTCCTCATATCGTTAAAACTCGCTCAAGTATATGTTGCTCTCTACAGATGTCCACTGAGATATCTACTTAATTAAATAATAATGTAACAGAATTTATTTCAACTTTAATTTACCAAACACAATCATTCTGGACGCCCCCGAGCGACCTTACGCTGCTATACTCACCAAAAGCCCACGACAATAAATAAATATACCGTAGAAACGTTTCTCGGGTTTCCAACCGGGTAATCTCAGTACACAGCGACGTTTCGACAGATAGCAACTCCGTCATCTTCCAGCCGAGAAACGTTTCTACATATTCTTCACCGGGAAAGCCTTCGTTCTTTAATAAATATACCATTTGCCAAGTCTTAGAATTTTAAATGAAGTTGAGCATTCAACTTTTTGGGTCATTATAGTATTTTTCAATGACAATTCTTTGTACCAAAAATTAGTTCTAACGTTAAGGATATATGTTTCTCTGTGTGGAACACATATTCAGTCTAAATATAAGTGCATTAAAATGTAAAATAGCTAAATACAATTAAAGATTATATTGTACGCCAAAAATAGTTTCTGGAAGCGAAGAATTCGCATTGCAAATAGGATTCGTATTGGGGCTAATTCCTTTGGTTACGATAGAATCAATTGCAGGTCGCAGTCACCTAGGTAATAACTGCAGCTAGTTGCAGTCACGGTTCTGTTAATTTTAATGAGTCGTTTCCTAGGACGAGCTGGCGGAACAAGGCCCACTTCGTTTAAAACTGTGACAGGCGGAGCGGGCATGCGACTCCCAATTACAGGCGCCGGTCTAATTATCGCAACGCAGATTACGTCATAATTGCGACTAGTAGCTTGCAGTACGATTGCATGTGAGGAAAAGAGAAATGGTCTACACACCACAGAGTCAATTTCTATGGAAATGAATTTTGTTTCAAACCAATCACCCATTGTGCTCAGAGACTTGTTTCCACAATTTTAATGTATGCAACTCAAAACCCCCATGTGATATATTTTCATACCATTCCATTTGAAAACTAGAAAAATTTTAACAGAAATGCTGATCTCAAAAGTAAGAATGATTATGAACCCCCCCCCCTCCCAATTCGCATATTTCGAGGGATGTAGTAGTGACTAATCCTGTTATATCGGAAAGTTTTAATAGGTTTATAGGGCATAAATTTTGTCATTAGGACATGAATTCCGAGTTCCGGATTGCACAGTCTGAGTTCGTTCAATCCGGCGAGGACATAATGGAAAATATGAGACTCGGTATGGAGACCATAAATTGTATTTCATATCTGATACCACAAGAATACACCTTTGAAAGATGTTGAAGATAAGTTACAAGGACTGACTAAATTTGTAAATTATTTAAAGTTACAATTTGAGCTTAAGTGTCTTTGGTGAGATGAAATTGGCACTCTTGAGTGAGTTGCAGATTTTATTACCTTTGTGTGCGGGAGTTGGGTTTGTTACCTGGACCTGAGAACACGTGGACTGGCCAAGTCTTCTAGCACAACTCAGTACAATAATAAGTGTTTTTTTATAGATCAATACAAAATTTATTGTGAAATTTGTGCATTTTCATTTAATTTAATTTATTTCATGATTCAACAAAAAAATAATTAACAAAGAGATTCATTGAGGGGGAACCTTTCTGATTTTCCGTTAGTAAGGACAAGAATTGAAAAGAATTTTGGAACACAAATGTAATGAATCAATGTAGCGACCGCTATTTTATTCCATCAGTGGTGATACTCAGCACTCACTTTGGTTAACAAATTTCTTATTTGCGCCAATCAGACTATGATAACATGCTAGCCAGAAGGCGATCAGGAGGAGATGGGTTACCCGAACATGTGAAAATCTAAGTGCCGGGGATCAGCAGACGTTACCTGCCCAGGGCGTTAAACCCTTCAGAAATGTGGAGTGTTGTTTTTCCCTCAACGAAATCAGATGACCACCGCGGACCAAGCTGAAAATTTTATTGGAGCGTTGGGTCATGTGATCTGGCATCCACCCTTATTTTGGGGATATGAGAAGTGTTAGCCTGAGTGGAAACGAGGTAAAAATAAAGACAATCGGAAGTGAATCATTGAACAAGTTATATGTCAGGAGAGTGTATGGTATATGGGACACGGCGGATGCGAATATTTGAGGGGAGATAATATAAGGACATAGTGTGGGAGTTGGAGTAGGAGAGGCCACAAGTCAGTCTGGAACGTAGAATCAGAGGGAGGGAGGCTAGAATAGTTGATATTTATTAAATCAACAGTGAGAGATATTTTTCTTTAAATTTCTTGAAACAAACAGTCACCGTCAAATAATATCAGAAAGAAGGAAAAAAGAGAGGGCAGCGAGACGGGCTCATTGCATGACTACGTAATCCCGCGAGACACGGAAATAAGCTCGGTGCTTACATCAGACTCGAATTCTTGGAAGGAAGACACCAGGTTACGGTGTCGACGAAGGAAGCAGCCACTTCTCAGCACGGAAAATCAGGTATGTCAGTGCATCAAAACTGCATATGGCTACTTTCTTGCTGCACAGTAATGCCAACATAAATAATCCTTTAAATAGAATGTTAAATCTTAATTTGGGTTAGATGTGAAATTAATGGACCGTAAATTTGAATTAATAAAGTAACTTGTTTAGTGTTATCTTAATAAATTTTCTATAATTTTAATTCAAAATTAATGTACACCAGTTCCCATTATACAAATAAAGCAATTTTTTCAATTGAATTACTATAATTACATATGCATTAGAAATATATTAAAAAGAGATTTAAGCATTTGAGTGATCTTTCAATCGTTTGAAGTTACCATCGCATTTCCATAGAGAGTACATTGACATTCAGTAGGTTGATTATAATAAACGAGGCATAAATACTGCCTTCATAATAGAACATCCATCACAGAGAGGTGACGCGGCTCGCAAGCATATTCTCATATATTCATTCTTACCTATAGCTTCCGCAGGAAAAAATTCATCATAAATAATAGAGTTACTATGGAAATTATTAAACTGCGCTGCGGTAATTCAAACTTTTGGAGTTTGACATTAATTTGCAATAAAGTAATATTTTACAACTATTCAAATCAGACGAAGTACAAGTGAATGTAAATGGTTTCTGTTCTGTGAAACTGAATAATTTTGCTTTGAAAGAACATTAAATAATTTTAGGGGCAGTGCGGCCTCAAGAAGATATTAGTAACATATCTATTTGGCATATTCATTAATCCATTTAATTTTTACCAACGTATAATGTGTGCGTAATATTTTAACATATGACTTATTATGCTTCTGTGATTAACTGTAATCCACGAAGAACGAATTTTCTTTAATTTTGAGACATTGAATAGTCAGTTCTCCGACTGCAAAACAAGTGGAAATTGTTTAATTAATATTTTTTATGTTCTATATTAATTACAGTCATATATATTAATAAATGTACTTGTTATGTGCTTGTTCATATTATTAGGGTAGTTAGAAGATACTTAAGTGATAAGATGTTTCCTATTTAATATCAAATTAAACGTTACTAGCGAATGGTAGAATTATATATAATATATATCCTTATTACAATATTACACAACAATAAATATAAATCGTCATTAATCGTCAATGTAACGAATTCGTTTGTAAACACTTTACATATAGAAAGAAAAGGAGTCGAAAATTCAGCAGGCAACTAATGTTGGGCCGTAACAGTTTTCAGATGTTTGCTCTTTTTCCAGAGTGAGATCAGCGGTACGACCTAAACGACGGAAAATTTCCTCCCACCTACCCTAGGCTACTTAATGAAATTAATTACATTACATTAATTTTACCTACTTCCCCAAAATTTTTCTAGAGACTTGAGAGCTACATCAAGATCCAGTTATTGCAACTAGCATTCCCGATGCTTAATCATTGATTGATGACCACCTGTTTGTAAAGTTACAAGGTAATCTGACGCCAGAAACAAATTAATTATGGATGGCTACATTAATTATGCTTGACAGCCCGGAGTCATTAGAGCGGAAATGATTTATAACTACAAATCTCGTCGCCGGGCGCGCTGTATCTTATCGAAAGCTGAAGCCTGGAACGCGTTTTCGCTTCCCTCCCCACTGTAAGTAGCTAGTTGTTAGCGTAATCGATAAATTATGAAATGTCGTTGTCATTTATCTTTTTTAATTTGAGAAAAGTTCTGTTTGGGGAATGATTTCGCTGGGGATCTTTTCAGGGAACTTTTATTCAAAGAGTTGAGTGATTTACATAATCCGATAAATAAAATTATTGAGTTCTGATTATCACCAAACATTTCTGTCAGTTTAATGCTTAGTGGAAGATAATATGACATAGGTTTCGTATGCACATATATTATGAACTTAAATAGTTTATGAATATGACGTTTTAAAAAGATGACAAGTGGCTCATACATAAGATTCACAGACATACACAAATAAATAAATATATAAATTAGTTACTGGAAAATCCTATCTCGTTTTAACCGCTTAGTGGATCAATCGCGGAAATGCAGTTTTAAAGAAAGAAAGGGACCAGATAACAAGCTGTAGGACCAAACTCGGACTATTGTTAATAGGAAGTATTGCGTGTAATAAGACTTATGTTAAAAGACTACGATTCTGTCTGTAACTGAACTGTGTTCTTCAATGTTACAGTATTCGTATATTAGTATGGTTAAACGTACAGTATAATTTGTCTATAAATCTACGTAGAACAGCTTCTCGTAACAATTAGCTATGTTCCACACTTCAGAATATTTATAGTCAAGAACATTGGCCTGGGCCAATACTAACTGTGTGCTCTGCGTTGGTTGGGAATTAATTTTTTTAACCCCGTACAATATTTCCTTCGACCGAAATATCTTTGTCAAAATGTTATTATACTAAAGCAAGAACGTTACATTTTAGAAACTTCACTTTCACACGTCCCCTACTAAATGAGAACTGCATTTCATGATAACCACGTCGATCACTCAGTATCTGATTTGAGTCGAGAAATTTATTGGTACCTTAAAAACTATTTACGTACGTCGCCTTCGCCGTCGTTCCCGAAAACAATTAAAAATTATCATTACTTAAGAATAATGTAAAGATATCTAGGATGCAGTCTGTCGCCCATGCTGTAAAACGTATATATAGAAGTAGAGATGAAAAAGGTTAAAACGGAATATGGAAAAGGAATCATAATGCAAGGACAAGAAATAAAAACCTTACGCTTTGCCGATGATATTGTAGTATTAGAGGAGTCAGAAGAAGACTTGGAAACCAAAATAAATTGCATGAACGGGGTCGTGGAGAATGAGTTCAATATGAGGATTAATGGACGAAAAAACAAGGTAATGGAGTGTAGTTTCGGAAAAAAAGGAATAACAAAGGCTGTTAGATTGGGAAGTGATATTTTGACTGAAGTTAAGGAATTCTGCTACTTGGGAAGAGTAATAACTAGGGATGGTAGAAGTATAGTAGACATAAAGAGGATAGCACAGGCAAGGAAGGCCTTCGCGAAAAAGAGAAATTTATTTACGGGTAATATAAGTTTGAATATTAGGAAATCGTTGCTAAAAATGTTCGTATGGAGCTTGGCGTTACATGGGTGCGAAACGTGGACGATAGGAGTTGGGGAAAGGAAAAGAATAGAAGCCTTTGAAATATGGTGTTATAGGAGAAAGATGAAAATAAGATGGGTGGATAGAATCACAAACGAGGAAGTTCTAAGCAGAATAGGGGAAAAACGAATAATATGGAGGACGTTGGCCAAGAGAAGGGATTAATAGGCCACGTTATAAGACACGAGGGTCTTGTAAAATTAGCATTAGAGTGAAGTATGTGGGGTTAGAACAGGAGGATGTGAGTTGTGCTAGTTATAAAGAAATGAAATGGCTTGCGCAAGATAGGTTAGTATGGAGGGTTGCATTATACCAGTCTTAAGATAGAAAACAGAACGAAAACAACAACATATAAGATATATAATCATTATCCGTGACAGTCTACGTGGGGTTATGATGTAACATTCTGTAAATTCTATATGTTTCTAGGGTAGAAACAATTTCGGTTGAAAGGACACAAAGAAGAAACACAAATCATCGAAAGATCAACAAGTATTTTCGGCAATCTTATGAAAATATTGGTTGCCAGTTAATACTTGATTACTTTTAGAATTTTCTCAGGTGAAACTAAATGCTTACATTTCTTTCGTTGTAAGAGATAATCTGGTACATATTCCATTGTTTGAATTCAGGGATAGATGAGCAGAAACAAAAAAAACGACAATTCAATTTTTGCTTTACCAATTAACACATTATCATGATACAGTATAGAAAGAGTTAACAATAAAACTAAATGGAGCTGAGCGAACTCTATTTAGCAAGTATAAGAAATTAACAAAATGTTCAAGAATCTTTTCCGTATCACAGTAAAATATTTTCATATAGTAAAATTATGCTGACAATAGGAGTAACGTACTCTTGCGAGATCTCAAATAAACGCATGATCAGCAAATATATAAAGACTTGCTGATCTCACATCTAAGAAACAGAACTTCACGCGAAATTGTTCCTTTCCCAAGCTTAGAGGCGCCCTTATCGTGTGGTTGACTGTAGAATGTTTCAAATGATGTGAATCTGCAGTTTCAGTCACGGACGACGCCTTGAGTCGGATTCGGCATTTTTATATTTAAATTCGCACATATATGATATAAATATTGTAATTGAGAAAGTTATTCAATTACCACTATACAATATAATTACTCTGCAAAGAATTTTAAGAATTTATCTTTTTTATAAATGTAATTATAAACTATATTTGTATGAGTTTATAATTAAAGTTTCAGTTTTTAATAGAGATAACGGGATGAGTATATGTAACAGATTTAAAATGGTTGATTGCGGGGTCGAAGGGTATCTTTAAGCAGAAGCATCTTCCTAGAATTGTTTACCTGAAACTGGCCATGCTTGTATCAGCCGCATATTTAACACAGATATTTTCGCTAGATGAAAATAAAAAATTATAATAATACTTCGTTAACTAGGGTTGGCACGCATTCAGCCGGCACGCACTAAATTAAATTAAATGCGCTTTATAAAAGACTAATAAATTAAATAGAATAAAATGAGAAGTGAGCTATACCTTATGTTCGTTTGTTTTATTCCTGGAGCCACTACGGAAAGTCAGATTCCTCGTCTTTCAGATCCAAGAACTGAGATTTCCATAGTTTAGTCTCTCTTTGGGTTTCTGTGTGAGTGTTTAAACTTTTAGTGTGCATGCTATTTTTACCATGTCTTGTTTACTATACTTATGGTTTTAAGGATTATTAGTAATTAATTGTATATTATTTTATTTTGGTATTATACTTGATGTAACATGTAGCGTATTTTATTTCCTAAACCGAGGACTAATGGAAACAATAATAAAAGTAATTTATATGCTGTTAAATCAGAATTATACAAGAATATACATAAATTGTTACTAACTAAATAATAATAGGAATTATTTCCATATAAGTGAACGCTAAACAGACACATATATGGCTTTTAGTAATAAATTATTAATAGAAACTTTTGCTATAAGTAACTGTATTTTCGAAGATAATTTTATTATTAATTAGGTATTCATTATGCAAATTATGATATAGAAATAAGAGCGCAATGGAATTTTGTCATTGGTGTTAATTGAATTAATAGGTGACAGCAGCCTTGAAAGCGAACTAATTTCATGTATAGCTGAAGTTGAATAATTACTAAAATTTTTCGCTTTTTCTTTGACTTAGTCACTTCTGTGCCATTATCCTTTACGGGTAAAATTATTTCAATATTACACTTTCGCCTTCCGACGTAGTTACAGAGGCTACTTCAATTGATGAATAATTTCCAAACCGATGCTTGAGATTTCTTGTTTTCCATTTCTAACTGTTTCGGTAAATCTAAAAAGAAACCAGCAGTGACGCCCTGGACCATCGACGGCGCCTTGGTGACGTACTAAACCTTAATTGTTTCTCGCCTCTGGTCGCAAGCTATTTAAGTTCTCGTTTTCCCCCCATTGAGCATTAGCTTTCCCTGAGAAAAAGATATTCATGTTCCATACTGAGTCAGCGAGGGTCAATAAAGAGTCCAATAAATTTATATTAATAATTATTATTTCCACCTTTCCATATATTAAATTTAAAAGTGATCGTTTTTTATATTGATCATAATAATAATTGTCGTATTTAAAATTCATCTCCACCAACTTACGTAATATTTGAAACCCTTACCAATAAACATCCTCAGATGGTTTTCTATAATTAGTTAAATGATAACTAAGAAGTACGAACGCTTCACAGTAAAATTGAATTTACGTGAAATAAATGTAATTTTACTGAAGAATTAAAATGTAGAATAAATAGTGGAGTCCGAATTTATTATTCCATATTGTTGTATGATGCTTTCAGCTGGGATAGCAGGAATATATACACATCTGCAGCTCTTTTGTAGTTCCCTTGCCAGTTTATATAAGTAGCCTACTTATAGATCTGATATTACTTAATCAGGTATTGAGAATCCTCCTCGGTTTTATGTTCTTATATATACATAATTTAATGTGAGACGTATATTCTTCTTTGACCTACTACGATCTCTTGGGGATGTCTTGCTACGCATTGCTTAAAACTAAAACTCGTAAGGCTCCGATATCACAAGGTTCTTTTAGATTCTGATTGAATATTTATTTCCCATAAGGAATGATTGTGTTTGCGCCGATATTCCATTCTCAGTGGCCGGGAAAAAGTTCTACTGCCAATAAACTTATTCAATAGGATTTCTTTTGTTTTCTTGCACGAGACTGGGGAGAAAGTTTTCCGCATCAGGAGAGTTGTTTAGTCACTTCTTGCCATCTCAGTTCACAATACGATTGTATGTCCTTAATCATTTTCATGCGTTTACAACAATAATTAACTAATCAGGAGAAATAATGAAATGATATTAGTTAGAAGGATTTATTGCGACACTGGCTCAGAAACAAAACCAAGGACTTTCGTTGTAGGCGTGTTAATTGGTGAGGGTGTATTCTAATTAAAATGTTTGACATATTCTGGAAAGGGCTGATGATGAGCTTATTTAATTTCAATAATATAGAGAGCGGAAAATTTTTTGTTAAACCTTTTCATAGCATAAAGATTTTAATGATCGAGTAAAACGAAGTTTAGTGTCCAATAATTGAGGATGAAATAACAATTCTTATAACTGCAATATACAGATTTTGGAATTTAACGTTAAACTAGTATCCACAAAAAATAAAATGAAAATAGTTTCCTATTGAAATTTAGAAAGTAATTTAACTCTCTTCAGTTATATCATGCTTAATAACAATGTTAGTTACGAAAATATTTCCTTTTAGAGCACGCATGCATGAATTTGAAGGTAACCTCAGTAAAATTGATTCAAATATATGGAAGAGTGTATTCAATTATAGGTGGTATTTCAGATATTAAATATTCAATAATTATTGTATTCATTACTACATTAGTACACTTGCGTAGTCACCTCGCCGATATTATTTTCCTTTTAATAAGAAAGAAGTGACCATAAAGATGGAAGGAATGCAATAACACTTGTATACTTCATTTATTTCCTAATATCAGTGCCAGTTCATTCAAGTAGTGTAGTTCTTCACCCATTGAATTTACTCATGTATTTCGAATCCACGTCCCTTTCGTAATATCATTAATAATTTCAGTTATTACACTGCCCAATTAGCAGAATTCCTTAACTTATTTCGAAATATCTCTTCCCAATCTAACATTTATCGTTATTCCACTTTTTCCCATACTAAACTTCATCACCTTAGTCTGTCTTCTATTAATTCTCATGTTGTGCTTCTTTTCTCCAGGATCACGTTCATGCTATTCATTTTATTTCGAAGTCTTATTCTGGCTCGCCTAATACCACAATATCATCAATATGCCTGAGGGTTTTTGTTTCTTCTCCAGTATTTTGATTCCGTTTCCGTAATTATTTTTAATTTTCTTCATCGCCTGTTCTATATATAAATTAAAGAGCACGGACGACAGACTGCGTACTTGAATTCTGTTGTATCCTTGATTTCTGATTTCTTTTATTGCCCTTCAATTTCAATTACTGTTGAATGCCTTCTGTAGAGGTTATGGATTACCTATCTTTCTCGACTTTTTAATCCCGTCCTCTTCAAAATCCTGAGTAATGTGTTCCAGTTATGAACCTTTTGTTTCTAAATCTATAAAAGCCATGAACCTATACCTGATTTTTCTTATCCTGTCTTCTAAAATTAGTCATTTTTGCTTCTTTCTAAAAGCAAACTGATCTTCTCCTAACTCGCATTTTATTTGACGTTCCATCTTCCTATATACTATTTTCGTAATATATTGCACGCATGAGATACTAATCTAATTGTAGTATTCAGTTCGCCTCTATCAGATCCAATCTTCTTCTATATGGATGTAGTTATGTTGTTACTAAAATTTTCTGGTATTCTTCCTGTTTTGTAGATTTCGCAAACTATCCTGAACAGTCATGATGCCTACTGATCTTATCAACTGCGCTGGAATACAATTGCTCAGTTCTGTCATTGCCGAATCAAACTCCGAACTTCAAAATTTTGTCCCCCAATTCTTCGAAATCCTCCTCCTCTTCTTCTTCTATTACTGACTGATCTACATTTCCATTGTGATACAGTATATATTCCTTTCATCTCTCTGCCCTTTCTTCAATATCTAGAATAACTTTCCATCTGAACGTAACAGGGACTAAGTTGAAAAGTTATGAATTCCTTTAAATTCTTTTGTACGTATGTACGTCCTAAAAAATATTAAGTTTACTTTTTGACTCTGCCTCGTATCTTTAATTCACTGCATTGCCTTCAAGTTTAATTAATATACAAGTACGTTGACCGCACTAATCGTTGCTTCCCATATATCTGTTTAATAATATACTGTCACTTGGTGTTTTGCTAATCTTCTGCAGTGGATTTTCTTATTAACTTTCCTGATTTAGCACTGAAGTTTTCTTGATTAGATCTTATTATACTTGCTACCTGTCACCCAAGAAAATTCTTTCAGCTATACTTCTTTTGATTTAGTTGAAGTACATTTTTATTTATGAAACTCGGTCACAGTCAGTATATTATGTCATATCTTATCTACTCCCTTGGATCTTAAATCAGATTGCCGAAAGGAGCGCCAATGTGACGCAACAATTAACTAATTAATACCTATATACGACTACGACAATAATTCATGATTAGTTTATCTGCGAAATTTAACCAATGAGTAATTAATAAATTTGGTAGGAATGCGAAAGAACTTCAGTCAACATGAGACTGCCTGGGCCTGGATTTAAGTTGATTTTTTACTACATCAATCACCGAATTAAATAACAAACTGTATTTAATTTACAATATCAACTGAAAATTTATCCTTGCAGTCCAGCCACAATACTCAATAGATTAATATTGTTATATGATTCACAAGCATATTGCTACACATCCGTTTTATTCAGAAATTAACCATATAGGTTCCTGGAAAGTTAATATTTGGCGAGCAATTTTTATTAATTTTAGCGCGTTCATTGAGGCAGGTCTTAAAGCTATGAATAATTAATTTCTCCTACAAAGAGAAGATTCCTTATGCAAATCTATATACAGGAATGGGAAGGTTTCTCCACATGGGTGAATTTCACCATGTCTAGAAACTGTTCATGCATCGATTTTATACGCCACACGAAAACTGTACCTAATGACCAACAAAATTTTAACGAATCGGTTTCAAAATTTCTTGTTCGTAGACTATTTCAAAATTGTTGTAATTTCTCCGTCACAACAGCCATTCAAATACTCATTAAAAAAATTATCAGAATTCGGTCTCTGATTATGTGGAGCTATTTTTAAATTTTAGTTTTGTGACACGCTTCAAATACCTGCTTCTTGTTTTTTTTCTCCTACAAATATAAAACCTCATTAGTCCAAATCCACTCTTTCTAACTTATCCCAACATGCAGGTTCAGTGGTTTGTTGAAGAGGGTGTTGAATCCACATTTTATGTGTTAACATATTGTGGTCTACTGAATAGTGTCGCTGCCTCACAAAACAGAGGCCCTGGGTTCGATCCTCTGCAAGGGCAAAATATTTCACGCGTGTTTGAATACATTATAATTCTTGAATACGCCATGGAATACTTACCACAAACCCATTGTAAATACGTTCAACTTCTCCTTCTCAGTCGACGAATGAAGGATCAAACAAGACGTTTTTGGAAATTCTCGTCGAGGCTAACGAATTCCTCTGGGTCTAATGTTCTAAGTTGTAACACGGGTTCGAATTCCGTTGAAGGCACCTGGTGGAAGGCAACGGGAAATCAGTCCCGGAAAATATTTATCTTGAAAGAGGAAAGGTTCTGCCTAAAAACTTTCCTCACTTTGACGTACCGCGAGACGGAGAGCTAAATTTAATTTTATTTAATTATCTACTTTATGTGGGTTGCTAGATGAAAATATAAGCACACATGCAAACATGGTCACTTCTGTTGGAAAACGGATTCTATATGTTTTCTAAAGTTGCAGTTAAAATGACAAACAAGTATTATAATTCAGAATTATCCGTCTCTTTAGGTGAAACACCGGGTAGGATCCTTAAACCATAGCCTGGGGGCCCTAGTTAACCCTTGGCTACCTTGCTCTACCTTCCGCATCCCCCCTTTTCAATTCCCTTCCTATGCTATTAAAGGGGAGTAGCCTGTTTAACCCCTCCCCCCCAAAAAAAGCCCTAACCATAGACCGGGGACCGTAGAAATTCTAGACTGCTTTAGTCTCTCCACCGCATTCCCCATTTCAATTTCCTTCCTATTAAAATGAAGTTAGCAGTTTCTAGATCACCTTCATGTTAAAAAAGCCGTTATACTAAGGATGATCCTTTTATGGTATTAAATAACGATCAGATTTACGTTTCGCCACTAAACTATATTCACCAAAAAAGCAGTTAACTCTGGAAGACAGAAACAACTATTAAAAAGATATTTGGATAGTTCACACGTGAGAAAACTTTCTTATGAAATATATAAAACAACTTCCTAATATGTTTTATATAAGTTTCTTATATTCCTAAACACCATAATATAATTTATGCAAAAATTATTGAGTAATTGAATGAGTATCAAACAAATATGTACGAAACTTTAAATCTACGTGACCACCTTCATATTAAAATTAACTTCCATAAAAATTAACTAGCAAATTATTACACTCCGTCATTATTTCTAATCAAGAAACATAATAAAACAGAAATAAAATAACTTTTGTAACTTAAAATGAAATTTGACTCTATGTAAAGCTATAAAATAAATAAAAAAAGTACATTAACATATATATATATATAATGACAAACAAGTATTATAATACTATATATATATTATGGTGTATTATGTCGAAATCTCCTCTCAAGAAAAAATTATAACTGTAATTATTATTAATTAACATGAGTAATCTGAGCTTGGTTGGTACTTATGGATATAGTACAAAAAATAATTTCCTATAGTCTTTGAGATTCGGCGATATTAGTTTGTGAGGGGACACGGTTTTTTTCCCAAAACATCGGTTGGAGTGGGATGAATGGCTCATGCCAGAGACGACAGATAAAAAATTTAGATTGGACAAGATCGATGTGAAATTAAATAATGAAGTGAGGACAAGGTGTTAAAACCTCAGAAAATAGATTCTGGAACCTTAAGAGTGATCATTGAGATTGAAGAATCGGTTACAAAGTATTCAGAATGTTAAAGTGGAGATTGAGAATTAGGTGACTAAGGATTCCGGACATTAAGAGTTGTGGTTCATCATTAGTACACTAAGATTTTGGAGTTCAATATAATAAATATTGATCAGTGTCCATAGCACTAAGAAAGAAAACTAAATAGAAAAGGTGCTCAGTATAGCAACAAAGAAGGACCGTTCCATCGTATCCGACTCAAGCAGGAAGGTCCAGACTAAACTTAGAAGAAAGGATAATTACAATGTTTGCAATTTTTTGACGATTTTCTTGTACTGCCAATGCCGCGTAGGATTTGTGTTTCTATTCTGATTGTTGAGAAGACCCGTTTATACGACCCATAGAATAAGTGGCATGCCTCCAGTTGATATGATATATAATGTGTGTTGATATTGTAATGTATATATTGTTAATCGTTGAAAAACGCCGGCTGTGTAAAGTAAAATTTATTAAATTAGTGTTGATTGTCATTAAACATAATTGTTTCCACAATTATATAATAATTATCCTTTTTAAAATAGCATTTTTCCCTCATGTCCATGGCATAAGAATTATTACTATCCAGGTAGCTGTAGGCGTTTCAGCACCTCTTTCTGACACCCTATATTGAGTCACTATCTATACTATAAATAAAATTGAAGTGTCTGACTGTCTGTCCGTATGTTTGTCTCGAAAATATTCCGTAACGGCTCAACGGATTTCAATGAACATTTAAGGGTTCATCTGCAGGAAATTTAACTTAATTATTCGTGCATGATACATTTCGATGTATAGCAGAAGAATATAATATAATATTAATATAAAACATTCTATGGGAAAAGTCCATTTTTCAATCGCGCGTTAAAGCCTACAAAGTAAATGCGGGTTGCGTATATTCCTGATCTGTTTATTCTCCGAAACAGTTTAAAGGATTTCAATATAAATTTGAGGGATGGATTCTGAAATTTTAACTTAATTTTTCGTGTACGCTTCAATTTTATATGTTTTTAGTTCGGAGATATTAATGTAATCCAATTTATCGCTCCGCGAAAGCCGGCGTGAAAACCAACTGCGAGTTGGCGCTCCTATACCATTCATTCCACTTACTGTGGTATTTTGGCAGCATGAGATAGAGAGAGGGATTCTCAATCCATCTATTATTGTAGCAGGATTCGCGCCGTAATTAACCTATTGTTGACAGAGAGCTAACTCCCTGGGAAATAATAAACTTCTTTGGATCGTCGATACGATGTATACGTAAAGTGGTTTTATTTGTCACGACATGTAAATTTTATGAATAAATGTTATCGTATATATATATATACAGGTAAATTTTATTAATAAAATATACCATATAAATCCATATTCAATGAATTCAACTTTATTAAAATTCTGTACCTGTTGTAGAGCAAAATGAAAAGAACTATTTCCGCGAGAATAAAGTCGCGGGCATAGCTAGTTTAAAATAATACCATAAGATTATATTACTTTACTTCAAACTAACATACGTTACACTGTTCGTCACCTTTTGTTGAAATGTATCTGTTGCTGCCACGTCACATCTATGGTGTAAGCATAAATACAGAAGTTGTTACATGCTAAACCCTTTTTCGCAGTCACAGCTCGTAGCTATTCAGTTTCGTTTTACAACTGCTGCATTTACTTTTATGACGTTATATTTAAAAATCCCGTACTAGTATTGTGGTGGCATGGTTCAATTATTTTCTGCTCGTTTCAGCAGATGGGATCCCTGCTTACTATGTGCTGAAAAATATGTTCCCAGTAAAGTGTAGAAAGTAATTTCCTTGTTGCAGAGAGTGCGAGCTTCTCATTTGCCAAGCTGCAGTAACGGGGACCATGCTGACGTAAACAAGCTCGCCCAGGTTGCGCTGTCGAAGGCGCACCGCACGTTCCTTCTTCCCCTTTACAACATTTCTAGTAGACTGTTCTATGCTGCTATTTTATTTAATAACGTTTGGCGTAATGTGCGTTTCAAATAAACAATTATAGTATGTAATTTATAACTGTAAAGCACAAGAAAAAGCAACAAATAATGGACAGGACCCGCGCCCATCTCCGAAAATTTCCGAAATTACGATAACGGTCCTGTAGGTAAAACAGTCATTACCTTATCTCAACTTTCAGTTTCATTCCCATTACTCTCCAGTACAATACATCTTCAATTCGGGACTGATATTATGACAGCCATTGCCCTTTAGAATATTCGTAAATTCATTATCGGCATTGGAAAACCTCTATACTCAGAATCGTCTCCTGTAGAGTCAAACAATATAAATTGTGTATAGCTACTATACCTTTAAATCCTTTAAGTGATTTATTCCCATTCTGTAAATCCATAAACATTAAACGTCAAGTTATGCAAATTTATAATATGTCAAGGTTTATTTGCAAATAAACCATTACTTAAACACTAAATATGGTTTTTATATGTTTCAAATCACGCTATATCTAGGTTATTGTTGTGGTATTCAGTCTTAAACTGGTCTGATTCAACCCTCCATGCTAAACCTACCATCCGCAAACCTTTTCATTTCCGCATAACTAGTACATCACACATCGTCCCTAATCTACTTAGCGTATTACATCCTCCCTCTTCTGTTATTACCTTGACACTTCCTCTAATACTAAATTTACAAGACCCTCCTGTCTGAAAACGTGGTCTATTAATCTATCTCCTTTCCTGGCCAACGCCCTCCTTTTGTCGCTCTTTTTTTTATTAAGAACTTCCCTGTTAGTGATTCTATCCGTCCATCTTGTTTTCAGCATTCTCCTATAACACAACATTTCAAAGATTTCTATTATTTTCCTTTCCGCAACTCCTATCGTCCAAGTTTCACACCCATATAACGCCACGCTCCATACGAACAATTTTAACAATGAGTTCCTAATATTCATATTTATATTATCCGTAAGTAAATCCCTTTTTCAGCAAAATCCTTCCTTGCCTGTGCTATCCTACTCTTTATGTTTACTATAATTCTATCATCCCTATTTATTACTCTTCCTAAATAGCAGAATTCCTTAACTTCAGTTAAAATATCCATTCCCAATCTAACACCCTTTGTTATTCCACTGTTTCCCAAACTACACTCCATTACCTTGGTTTCCCCTCTATTGATCTCATATTAACATCTTTCTCCAAGACCACGTTCATGCCATTTTTAATGGTCTCAAAATCTTCTGACTCCCCTAATACTACAATACCATCGGCAAAGTGTAGGGTTTTTATTTTTTATCCTACGAGTATGATTCATTTTCCATATTCCATTTTAAAGTTCTTCATCGCCTATTCTATATATAAGTTAAACAGTACGAGTGACGGACTGAATCCTCGCCTTTATTCAGTCCTAAAACTGTTTACTGCTTTGTTTTCGTGATCTTTTATTCTAATTACTGCTGACAGCCTACTGTAGTGGTTATTTATAAGCCTCTTTTCTCGATATTTTGTTCCAGTGCTCTTCAAAATCATTAATAGTGTGTCCAAATTATCAAACGCTTATACTAAATCTACCAATGCCATTAACATAGGCTGGTTTTTTCTTATCCTGTTTTCCAACATTAGTCGCAAAGTCAATATTGCTTCTCTTGTCCCTACATTCTTCCTAAAACCAAATTATTATTCACCTAACTCGCATTCTATTTGACGTTCTATTCTCCTATATACTGTTTTCGTTAATAGTTTTGCCATACGGGCGCTGCGGGAGTTTTCTCCCAGGCGCTTCACTCCAGAGTTACTGCGGGGCTCACCTGATCATGTCGGCATAATTAAAATGCCTCGCACTCTCTCTGGGTAATTTTTTCAAAGTTTTCATATGCCGAGACACCTTCACCTATTTTAGGAGGTATATGTACTGGGGTCAAAGACCTTGGGCATATGGCAAGAGTTGTCCGCTAATCCCATTGGATCAGTCGGCCAACTGCCTCCTGAAACTGGTGGAGGCACGGAGAAGGGAATGCTGCGACCACATAGCAGACTCGTTTCCCGTCTTTTGGAAGGGCGTGAGAATAGTACCCAATGCCCGACCTACCTGATGCAGGTTTTCTAGGGTTTTCCCTGCATCTCTTTAGGTGAAACACTGGGTAGGATCCTTAAACCATAGCCCGGGGGTCCTAGTCAACCCTTGGCTACCTTGCTCTACCTTCCGCATCCCCCCTCTTCAATTCCCTTCCTATTCTATTAAAGGGAAACGGCCTGTTTCAGGATCACCCTCATGTAGCCTGTTAACCCAAAAAAATTTCCATTTATGGGATACTAATGTAATTGTCCTTTTCTGTTCGCATTCATTGCAAAGATTTTGTTAATTTCTTAAAATAATAGAAGAATACATAAAATTAAAAAAATTGTAGCCCGTTTTTAGATTACTACTTATTTTTTCATTTGATTACATATAATGTCGAACAGTTAATTTAATAAAATATATATCGCACTTCCCTTCCCTTTACGAAGTCCCACAAAAGTAACGTATACAGTATGGAAATTTTCGCTTGAGAAAACGAAACGTTGGAAAAAATATTTAAAGAGGATACCGATTTTTAATTAACTACTATTTTAATAAGTAAAGTCCACCAACCTCGGATAACGAAAATTAGAATCATAAGCAAGAACTATCGATTAATGAATATTTAATCTGATGTTAACGATTAATTATTTATAAAACAGGTACACTTTCGAGCTTACAGTAGGTGGTTAATATATCAACCACTATCCTATTACGCAAAGTTTGTCAATCAAAATCTCTTTCTATAACTGATCGCTGTAACAATTGTTACATTATATTTCCAAGCTAAAAGAATATATATTAAATGGGCTATTAAATACTATTATTTTATTTGGACGAGATCACAAAAAGGAAAGAAAATATAAATTATTCCTAAAATAATGTATATAAAACAAAAGACGCAAAATCTAAACTTTAAATGATGGAATATTACTTATAATAACAGTAAAATAATAACATATAAACTCTGATACTTTATTGCATTTAAGAAAGTCACAGGTGATAAAGAAGTTCCAAATAGTTTACATAAAAATTACCATGAAAAATACAACACTGTTCAATTTGTGGGGTTTGCACCCCACACATATATTTATATATAAAAATCAATTTCTCCGTATTTTATTAATTTTGTATATAGATGTATATTAGGAAGCGGTCTGGGCTGCTTGCCAGGCAAACGGCAAGCAAGTAACGAAAATTTGTATTATTTAGAAAGTAAAAATTCCTCCACTTCATTTCTTAATTTATTAACTGTAATAGCATTAATTACCTATTGCTGATCACTAAATATTCCTGCGGATCACCGGTTGAAGAACGTTGTTATAAAGGCCTTCCTTCTGTATCAGCTCCGCGTTTAACTGTCAGTCCTCAACGGAAATCAAATCGATACCTGAGAACTAAGTCGAACTTACAGAATCTGTTTGAAAAAGTCTGAAGAAAACTCTGCCAACTCCTTCAGACACCTTCCTGTGGCGCAAACAGTATTTATAACTCACTCTGCAACTGCTCCCTTCTTTAACTTCATTTCTCGCTTCTACTGCAACCGATTCTTTTTATCTTCAGTGCAGAAGCTTTTGACTCGGGAATTTCTCGTGTAAATGTGGAACTGTTTACCAATCTAATCAATTAGGACTGTGTTAGTCTTCTTAGGCTTATCGCAACATACGTAGTGCGTCACCGGCACTACCTTTCACAAAACATCTTTTTTTTATCTCGACATGCCATATTGAACACTATATAAATCACAGGAACCAGTTTAAATGGTACTACCCCGGGTATACCTTTGATTTAGATTTGTAGATTTATTATTTTCAACCCACTAGTCCTCGGTTGAGGAAATAGGATACGTCAAATATAATATTACAAGAAATATACAAAATTTTACAATTAAGAGTTGAAGGAGAAAAAGAGGAAAGATAAAATTCAATCTTCAATTTTTTTATTGTTTTAAAATTCTATTATGAGTCTTCCTAACCTTAAAAATAACTCCAGCTAATCAAGACGTTATTTAATATCTCAGCTGAGGTCGTTTGTGACGACAAATACGTCGCAATGTTCCGATTTGGATGTTAGATTCAGGAGGAGACAACAGAATATCGTGAGTAGGTTCCCGTCGAACATGAAAAAGAAAATAAGTCAGCAGTTAAATTCTAGTAGAGTTTAGTTTTAAAATGATAGGAGAATTTTATAGGACACCAGCAAACAGTTTTAGTCCTTCTTATCTACGAACTCTTTCAGTGAATAATACGCTCCATTCATTAGCAGATATTTACAACTCTTTATAAATTTTTTTGAACCTTTAAAGCTTTTATTTCTTCCGGGAGACTATTGTATAGATTTATACCGGAATAATGAATGCTTGTTTCAATAGAGAGGATATTATTTATTTAGTGCAATCTTAATAAAGAATGAACTTTTATAATAAAAAAGAAAACAATTTGCTTGAACCTAAACAAATTTACACCAATATTACAATTTTCTCATTTTTAAACTTTAAGCCGTCAATTATTTCTTATCTATTTACATAAAAATGATACGAATTAATTTATAAAACCTAACAATTCTCGATCTCTAAACTCAGGACCGTATGATATGGTCCTTCTCAAAGAGCAAAATATTTAAATCAAAATCTTCTCGGACCTGGTAGTATAGGAAATCAGCAAAATGTTATAAGGGTAATTACTGTGTCATAATAATGGACCTTCCAGCATCTTCCTCGTTGCAATTTCCTCCTCGTTCTCGATCCAAATCAGAGCCACCGTAGCTATTCTTACTGATTTAGGACAATTTACAGTTTATTCTCGTCTCCTTGGACTACCTGGCCAATAATGTCGATGATCGGCTCGTCTCCCCTACTTGCCTCTAATCTTATCTGATCACCGATCTCGTCTCCACAATCTCCCTACCTAAATTCCAATCATCTGTCTCGTGATCTCTTATACCTATTCCCCACTACTTTATTTCATATCCCGAAGGTTGCAGGGATGGATATTAACCAATCACTTCTCTGGATTACTATTCTCTGGGAGTAACAGTTTGCCCCTTTCTTGGGGAAAAACACCACCCAATGACGTCAAATCTCACCTTAGTTGGGAAACACCCTAGTCACGCCGTGATGTCTGGATTTATTACCCCTGGCTCAATTACTGTCTCCTTCCATTTTGACTGCGCACCGCCAAAGTCCAAGTATATTTTTTTAACAGTTACAACCTTTTTTTACAGGTATTTATGCACAGACAGGTAATGGGTCTTATCTTCGGGAATACCTCGTTCTCTACCTAGGTTCTCACGGGCCGAGGCACCTTGATCTCTTATAGTAGGCGTACGTACTGGGGTCAAAGATCTTAGGCATACCGTAATAGTTGTCCGCTGATTCCACTAGATCAGATGGGCAGCTCCCTCCTAAAACTGGCAGGGACACAGAGAAGGGAATGCTGAGACCCTCCACAGAAAACTCATCTCTCGTCATTCGGAAGTGCGTGAGAATAGTACCCAGTATCCCGACATACCTGATACAGGTCTTTTAGGGCTTTCCGAGCATCTCTTTTTGGTGAATTACCGGATAGTATTCTTAAAATAAAGCCCTGGGGCCCTAGTCAACCCTTGGCTCCCTTGACCTACCGCCTACATCCACCTTTTCAATTACCTTCATATGCTATTAAAGAGGAGTTGCCTGTTTTAGGATCACCTCAAGTAATCTGATAACCCCAAAAACAAGTAAGTAAATTGTACGGCTACCCCTGATCGTAACATAAACCAAGTGAAAAAATTGTTAACTCTAAGTTCAATTCAAAAAACATCCATTTAATATTGAAAAAATTATAGAGTGGCGCTGACCCATCATCAAATACATACTCCGTATGTAAAAATTTTCTTATCCTGAATCTAACATCCAAATCGGAAAATTGCGACGTATTTGTCGTCCCAAACGACCTCAGCTGAGATATTAAATAACGTCTGGATTAGCTGGAGTTATTTTTAAGGTTAGGAAGACTCATAATAGAATTTTAAAACAATAAAAAAATTATTTAAGAAACAAAATAAAAGTTACTATAACTTCTCTTCCGGTTAGATAAATAATCATAATCATACGAAAACTTGAGCTTTGTTCACAGGGACGTGGGAAATTATTTTAGAGCACTCTTTGCCAAATGCACTTGTTAAATTGTATATGATAAGAATATAATTTCCCTTGATAACGTCCTGTGCCTTTTCGCTGGTTACGTCCTCGACCAGGGTAGGTAATCCGTTTAAATTAAACTCGCCAGCTCAGATTACGGCTGATACCAATGATCGAACATTATATATATATATATATATATATAAAGAAATAGCATTAACAAACAGTTCAACTTAAGGAAATTTTTCGACACAATTTTTTTTCGGGTAACAGGCTACATGACGGTGATTCTGAAACAGGCAACTACCATTTAATAGAATAGGAATGGAATTTAAAATGGGGGATGCGGAAGGTAGAGGAAGGTAGCCAAGGGTTGACTAGGACCCCAGGGCTATAGTCTAAGGATCCCACCCGGTGTTTCATCTAATGAGATGCATGCAAGGAAAACCATAGAAAACCTGCATCAGAGAGCTCGGCATTGGGTAATCTCACACTATTTCGAAAGACGAGCGATGAAACAATAATGATATACTGTAGGTAACATCCATCTGCGATAATATTTCTGATTACGCTTAGCCTTATGGCATAAAAATGTTATCATGCATAAAAACGTACATTACCATCTCCTTTCTTAATTGTATCTTCCTTACAATTAATTGCTCTCTATATTCTGAATACAATTATAAGAATTTCTAATGGATTATTATCGCCGTCAACTGTCATCAAACAAAAATTTAACACACAACTCCAACGATAGGCAGCGGGCTTTTTATCTGCCCAAAGATACACTACTAAGCAAACTAAAGAGCAAGATGCAAGGAGTTTCATTGTGTCAAATATAACTTTCTGCGAAATTGTGTGACGTATAAAATGTAATGTCACAATAGATTAAAATATAAGGCTACTGTGTAATACTTATTGTTTTGCTAAAATGAAATATTTTATTATCCAAGCTGGGACACTGAATTGCCTAATACGATCGCTTTCCTAGTCGTCGCCCATGTTGGTATTCCACTGCTGTAACAGGTACTTGACTTGTTTGAACTTCATTCAAATAAAATGGTATAGGGACGTTTTTACTACGTAGTTCGTTTTTAAAAAGGATTCCGTCGTTGCTGTGTACGATACGTATGTTTAATTATTACACACGTTTCACCATCCGGGATTGTGACCTGCCTATACAATGTAACGACAAGATAAACTTAATTGAAGTATTTCGATTCCTTGTCATAACCATCAGTAGTGTTTTCATTTAACAATATTATGCTGAAAGTTTACAGAACATTTTTGTTGCAGGATTAAAGCATTCTTCCATGGATAAATATTGATTTAGATACAATGTTTTGTAAAACACTTATTAAAAGATATTTGACCTGATATAGAAGCCTTATTATTCACAAAAAAAACACATGTTTTTGGTTTACATAAGTAAAAGGACATATGGACAGCGCATTCGGAGACTATCATAGGCCTGAAACCACATTGCGAGATGTAGGGTTTTCCTATACTTTCATTGATTCGCCTGAATATTATTTGTTTAGCGATGAATCCCACAAGAGTTTATGCCTCTTTTGTTAGATTTGATTTCCCTTCCCCTCTTAAGACCTACAGTTCCACGCTGTTCATGTTTGTCATCATACGCAGTATGGATGCATTTTAGTGTATCGATGTGTTCACTACAGGCAATGTTTGTGTCGATATTTCAAAGATTCTTACCGTCCTCTCTTTCAGGCCGAAAATCCCAAATCCAAAGACGTAGAATTTGCAACAAGATAGATCCTGACCTCACGTAGCCCTTTGACCGAGATCATTAAATTTATGTTTATCAGGAAATAATTCATAAATTTAACTACCATTTTATATAAGTAATTATACGTTTTAATTAGTTAATAATAATATAAAAGAATTATAATTTTCAAGGCAAATGATTCAGGATTGCGACCTGTCGGCAGAGACGGATTCCTTTCTAGCTAAAAATCGTCTATCCAGTGGGATAATTGCGAAAATCAATTAGAAAGTATCTTTGCCCAAATAAAATGTTTCTTTTAACACGTAATAGCTGTATAATCATCAGTAATAATAGTTTTTAGTTAATTTATAAATATGCAAAATTTTCTATAAGTCGTAGAGCAACTTGATTATGTAAAGTCCTGGGCCGCTCACAATAAATTTGTTTCGTAGATATGTAAAATGTATGCGTATACATTCATTCGCGGCAATTAGACCGAAGAAATGGTTCAAGAATATTCTTATAAATATAAATGAAAACGGTATCTATTTTAGCATTGGCACGACTTTCCTTAAAAGAGTCAAATATTTGGAATGGGAGACTAATGATTTAAGATAGTGCATAATAACCTGGCGCCATCATGTCAGGACCTGAGGCCCTAGGACGTGCCCACCACAGTAGATTAAGGAATTAACAACTTGGCAAGATATCTGAGAGGCACCAATTTTCGTGTGCCAATTTATAGTAAATGAAGTTCGCGAACCCGGGAAGAAACTTTTAGAATTAAACATAAAACTCCACCCAAGTGCCAATTTGTCCACCAATTAGGTACTACAAGGCACATTAGCAGCATAAAAAAATTCTTTCTTTTCGTCTGGACCTGTTAATTTTTTGATTTAAATATTTTATAGATAATTTTAGTATTTGTCCAGGTAAAAGTTGTTTAATAAATTTTCTTTAATACTATTTTAAAATTAAGGAATCCACCTATACAATGGATAGTCATAGAGTGATCGTAAAGTCATTTGAATTGTAATCTGAGTGTACAGACCTCGTTCGAAGCGGTATACCATAGAAATCAAATGTTATCTCAGTGTGGTACTATTCTTCGTTTCGCAGCTCACGACAACTTTGTTGGTTTCCGCGGTTGTTTTGCGCACGAAGTTATCAACTCTGACTGCTGAGCTAATCCCCGAGCGCTAAACGTTCCCTTGGCCGCTATGGTAGCTCGGCAACTTGGAGATGCTCCCTCCGACTACGCTGCATTAAACATCAAAGTCGGCGAATGCCCATTAGTTGGCTGGTCCTGCCGCGCTCCAGATTTCACTCGCTTACCGTCCCGGCCAGATTCAATTAAAAATATATAGCGCCGTCCTACGTCCGAGGTAGACCGGCCTCGGGATAATCCTATTCCCAAAACAAACTTTAAGGAAGTACGAATTCCAAACTACCATTCAGCTTTAACGAGGATTTGAACGCGTACATCACTTTTAACTTCACTTCTCTACAAACCCATACAAATAGAGTACAGATATTGCTTATTTTATCTTTGAATACTGTGGTGGTCGAATAGGATTGTTTGTTGGCAATTAAACATTAAAATAATACACCGCAATAGATTTTATCACGTTGTTATCATAAATATATTATTAAAATTCATGTTGTCAGACTATTTTACGACATGGATTAAAATAATTTTCAATCATTCTGTTACTAAATACTAAATAAATAATCTCAGCTTGGACCTGCTCCGACTAGCCATATGACCGTGATGGTTAGAAAAATTACATCAAATTACATGTCGAAACTTAAATAAAGAAAACATAACGCGCCGTTAAGTAACCCCATAGAAGTTATGAAAAGAGATCAAATAATTTATTCCCAAAAATGTAGAAATTATATTTAAAAAAAACTAAATTACTGCGCAACGTGAGAAAATTGGCATTTAATCTGGTTGGGCTCTTACTATGGTCTGAGCGTTTGGCTGCTGCGGCTCAGATACTCGTATGGTGATGGTGGAGGAAGACGATGAATGAAGCCAGGATCCCGGTTCCGTCGTCCGCTGATGGCCTCTGAGTTAGAATCGACAACGGATTGCCCATGAAATGCTTCCACGCCACGTAGTATAGGTTGATGGCTGGCTTCAACCTCGAATCTCCTGCCCAGGAGAATAATTGTAGGCTCTGGACAACTGTCCAAACTTCAGAGAGAGCTGAGAGAGCTCTTCTCTCCTCGATTTGTCAGCTCGGACTGTGTACTCTCCACACCAACTGTTCATTCGTCACATTTCTCGCCACCACGTCATTTTCTCTTCCCATATTCACAACCAATGACAATTTCTAATTTAGGAAAGAACACGCCCCCACTTTCCAGCGAATTTGGTCAATTTAAGCCTTGGCTGGGAGAAATAATGTATGCGAGGGCACTCCTTCTAGGTATGCTCAAGATTTCGCACGTCTTTGTCCGGGTAAAATTCATACTTACCCCACTAAAAGCCTCAGGCAAATTTTCTTACGTTGGTTTGACCATTCCCGCGTAAAATGGAACAAACAACGTATATTCCATGTGGTCAGTCCAATATTAAAAGGAATATATCTTTTCAAATAACTACTAAATAACAAATATCTTAACGTCGAGTACATATCCATCTTAATGACTCATTAATATATAATATCCACTACAATAGGAATTTAAAAAAAAAGCTTCACGAAAAATTCTGAGGTGGTTGTTTCATGGTAAAATTATAACAAATATTTATGTAATTTTGGACAGGAAACGTGATACGTTGTTTTATTGTAACACGATGAGAAAATCGTGGTCCAGTGAGTTAAAATTTATTTTCTAATATGAATGAATTATTTTTTCACTAAAAAATTTCACATCTATTCGAAAAAGAAATTATAATCATTACATTAATAATCTAAAACCAGTATTTGGTTTTAAATTTTTATTTAAAGCAACAGACAGAGCATCAAGTTAATTGCTTCTTGTCTCAGGAATCAACTAATAAATTAAAAGATAGGCGGTGCTTAATTAAATTCGAAAATTGCTGCAAAAATAGAAGCAAGTCTACCTATCACATATTTAGGCAGTAGTTTCTATGAACATACACCCAAACAGTTACAGAAAAACGGTTTAATTTCGTGCATGTGCGACACTCTAATTTTTAAAACCCAGTAACGAATTCTCTTAGTAGATGGTCAATTTAAAACGCTTGTAATACAGGTGAACAAAGACATCTGTAGCGCAGAAATTCTGACGAATTCTGGCATATAAATGGTCCTACATTTTAGTCCAATGACATCCACCACGCATCTTTAAAAGCGTGTACAATCGAGGTCGATTACGTACAGTTTGGCCGCAGGTTGTCATTGGCTTTCCTGTTAGATTCTATCCTAACAGCCTTACTTTAGTTTAATACTTATTACAGTGTATAACTTTAATTATATTTATATCTAAAACTACATGTGTCTGCTTTATCTGGTGAAAACCTCAACCTTCCGATTCTTACCTGATCAGTTTCAGGCGAACCTACTCCCACACTACCGAACTTTCCTCACTTTTCTTGCATCTGTACAACTTTTCGAGGTAATCATCACATCTCATTTCCTTTCTACATTACGAACCAGCATCGATTGAAGAGTCAAGACCTATTCAGCTACTTCGAAAAAGAGCAAATGATCCCTACTTTACTTTCACGTCTTCCTGAGGATCTACAATTACAGGCGTACACGTGACAACCCTTCTAAAAATGGTTATATACACATTAAAATAGCTTATAAAACCTTTTTGCAGTCAGTGATAAGTTCTGAAAACCGATAAAGCATTTAAGTGGAAATGAGTGAACCATATTTAAATTATTATTCTTATTGGGAAGCTAGGAACTTGAGAAATATCATAAATATATGAATATCACGCGGTTGTCTCATCTTATGGCATTTGATGATCTGTAGAACATCGACCGAAACTTTCTATATTTTTCACAGTGGAGTTGCTGTGAAGAAGCGTCATTCTGGCCTCTACAGTTAAAGGAGACGGAGAAGATCAATCTAGTGTGATGCTGAGAAGAATGTTAAGGTGTTTTCTGACGGGAAACCAACATCACTTCTTCCGTGATCCAGAGAAGTTGGCACGGAGGCGTCGCTGCTATCAACTAGCATACGGAATCAAGTTTCTTAATATTTGACGCTTACGGATGTTATTTCGTCCCCATTTTAACCACAGATTTAAGAGGTCGCATTGCTTCTCAGAATAGCCAAACGTTTATATAATTTTGTAAATATTTTCATTAGCTATTGTTTGTGTAAATTAATATAACAATCAGTTTTTGAATTATTGTTTCAAACACCTCCATATAGTACGACGATATATAATGAAACAATGAAAAACCCGCAAAATCCAGAGAATAGATTTACTATCTTAACTAAATGGGTAACTTGTTATTCTTAAAAGGCGCTACAGCGTTTCATTAATGAAATGTTTTGGCCTGCTCTACAACAGCCTTCCATCGTTTCCTGTCGCGAACCAGTCTCGTCCACTTTTTGACTTTCATCACCTTAATATGTTCTAGGAGGTCATTTCTCCATCTGTCTCTTGGCCATCCCTTTTTTCCTGTCTGAAATGGGATCCTGTTGTAGATCTTCTTTACATTTCTAGCGTCATTCATTCGCAGTGCTTTTATATGATTTACTTTGTTTTATGCTTTATCCGTTTATCTATTTCTGTGTTCAAACTTATTGTCTCTCCATTGATCATTTTCCAGCATTACAGGACCTAAAATTCTTCTTAATATATTTCTTTCAATTTTCATGAGTTTTTGAATATTTTCCAGCCTTACAGGACCTAAACTTATTCTTAATATATTTCTTTTAATTATCATGAGTTTTTGAATATCATTTGCTTTAAGATTCCAGGTTTCGGCAGCATATGTAACTATTGGTCTAACCACTACATATTATAACTTAAGTATGGCTCTCTTGGACACCAATTTGCTCTTGATAGAACATTGTATGCATATATGTTCTATTTCCTGCTGTTATTCTCTCTTTGATTTCTATTTCTTTGATTTGATGTATTAACGACCCAAGATACTTATATTCTTAGACTTCTTGATAAACAGTATTGTGCATTACTGTGACGGTTCTGGTCTATCTACATCTACTTGTTTTTTATTAATTATTAATTTAACCAGTTCAGCTTTTTCTTTTAATTAATAGAAAAACAATTGAATTGCTCTTTTGATTTTGTTGTAAGCAATAGGTCGTCCGCATATGCAATACATAGCCTTAATATATTAGATATATTGCCTCTAATGTCTAATTGAGATATAATTATGTCCTCTGACAGACAAAATAATGTAGCTGACAATGGGTTTAACACCGAATTCGATATCAAATTCATAAATAACGCTGTTATTCATTTTAATTCTTGTCCTTGTATTTGCTAGTGTGTGACGTATTAACTTTATCAGTTTATTTGGAATCTCTTGGGATAGAATCAAAGACTTGGGCAAAGTCTATGAACATATTATGCATTTCTAGTCTATATTCGTAACTCTTTTCAAAAACCTGCCTTGTCATGAAGAAATTGTCAATTGTGGATCTGTTTTGGCGAAATCCAGCTTGAAGTCACTGATTTGCTTTCGGCTATTGTTGTCAGTTCTTGCATTCATGCCTGTTTTTTTTAAACTGTTACTATTACTGTTTCGTTTCATTGTTGCGGTATTTGGCTATTATTCTAGATTTTATTTATTAATTTATGGATTTCTATTTATGGGTTCTTCCTCCATATTTTATTTAGTTCTGGGGGAATTTTGTCCGACCCCGCCGCTTTGTTTTGTTTTAGACGGTTTATTACAGTTCGTATTTCGTTAAATTGTGGATTTTGTCATTTCATCTGTTAATTTTACCTTTGTTCTATTAGGGGGATTAAATATTTCTTCAAAATAACATTTCTATTGTTGCAATGTTTGATCTTCTTGTGTCATTATGTTACCTGATTGATATGTACAAAACCTTTGGTTGAATTGTGTTCTAGTCATTCGGGTGATTTCGCCAAATAAAATTCTGGACTAATTTGTCTTGTGGTTTTCCTCAATATTTCTTATTTTATTGTTGATTCAGCTCTTATTCTTCATACTACATATTCTGTTAAATTCAATTGTTTTCTTTCTTCTCAAAGTTGGCTCTTGTTCCATGTTGCAGTGCTTTAATTAACGCCTCATTCTTTCTTTGTATAGCTATTTCACAGTCACTGTCCCACCATCCGTTTCTTTGGTATTGCTTCTTTTTTCCAATTGTTTTCTCAGAAACACTGCTTATTCTTTCTTTCTTTGAGATCTTCCCAATCGTCTTCTACCTCTTAAGGTGTTTTGCGATTTTTAAGACTGTCATATAGCTTCGCCCTATATTCCTTTTGTTGTTGTAAATCTTGTGGTCTTTCCATGTCCCACTTAATAGTTTTTTTCTTTTTTCTTCATATATCATTGGTAGTTTTTGGTTTACTATGATTTTCAGAAGTTAATGACCAGAGTCTATTCTTGGTCCTCGCATTGTTCTTACATCTTCTATCAGCTCCCTTTTTGTTGCATTCACTAGGACAGGGTCTATCCGATCATGGTGGAAGAAGATTTCCACCATGTATCTGATTCAGCGTATTCGGATCTGGTGAGGTCCATGTTCCTTTGTGTATTTTAATATGTTGGAATTGGGTACTTGCTATGACTAGATAATTACTTACAGCAAATCCACATAACAGTTCCCCATTTTCATTTGTTTCTTCATGTAGCGTGTGACACCCCGCTACTGTCTGCTTTCTCCTTTCCAACTTGCGCATTAAAATCGCCGATTATTATTTTTGTGTCACTTTTTGATATTTTTTCGTATGATGAATGCAACTCAACGTACAATATTTCTTTAACTTTACTGGTTGCTCATTTGTTGGGTCATAGGCATTTACTATTGTTATGTTATTATGTTTGCCTTTAAGTATTATTAGACATAATCTTTCATTAATTGGGGTAAATCCAATTAGTTGATTTAGGATGTTTTTCTTTATTAGGAAACCTACACAAGTTTGTCCTGTTCTCGTACAAGGGCCGTTAAAGTAGAAGTCAAAGTTTTTTTTATACAACCACTTCCCACCCGTCTAGTGTCTTTTCTATCTGATCAATCAGCTCTTGTAACCTGCTTGCGTGCAAACAAAGTTTTTACGTTCCATAAGCCAATATACGTTTTCCATTAACTTTAAATCTATCCATCTATTCCGAGACTACTGTGTATGGCGTTTAGCAGTGTGTATTTTTTACGGGTGATGAAGAGCTGACCTAACACCAATCCTCAACTTGGAGGGCCCCAGTGGACTACTCTTAGTCTGTCTCCTACTCTTCGACCTATCTAATTTGGGTGGCCCTACCAGGAGCTTAGCTCACATGGTCATTGGAGCAAGCAAATCTCCCCGCCACGGTAAGGCGGTAGTAAATGGGTAACTTGAGCGTGCAATTCATTTACTATCACGTATTTTTATTTATGATGTTATATGGAGAATTTGACTTAACTCTTATAGCGCACATCTCAATTTATTTAATTTGCCATTTTTATGTAACTTGAGTGTTTGCTGGCTAAAACTCGTTGCTTCCCCCAGTTATTGAATTATTATTTTAAATTTCCATCTAGCGTCCATCTGTGTTAAATGTGTGGTTGGTTAAATCCTGGCCAATAACAGTAAACGGTTCCAGGAAGAAGCTTCCGTTAAAAATAACCACGTTCCCGGAAACGGCCCTTGCCCTGTAACATTTTTGTCAGCCAACCAGAAAATATTTAATAGATTTAGTTGGTGATGCTGAGGCCAATTTCCACCAATTAGGGGAGCTTTAATAAGAAAGGGAAAGGGGAGAGAAGCTAGGCAATAGGTTTCCACAAAGTGAGAAAGATATTCTTGGCTGTGAATTGACGGAGATAGGATCGGCGAAAGATCGAAGAGAGAAGCAGACGACCACGTGGCAGAAAGTACTTGGGCAGCGATCTTTATTAGTAAGACGTCGGAAATTTCAATACTGGGAGTATTGCGACGGATGTTTAGTTTGTTTTTGTTTTGGTCAAAGTTCCATTTTTTTTTAGAGTTTATATCCTAAGAGACGGTAATCTTGGGGGAAAGAGTATCATATTGAGCAGCTGGAAATATAGTTTTAAACTTAGTCTATATATATTTCAAAAAATTTAATAATTTTTTTATAAATGTAATTTTATTAAAATTAATTTTGATTTAATTAATGAACAGGTAGTGTTCTACACAAAGTGGCTATTTACGTGAAACCTATTTATAAATTTAATTATAAATAAAAGAATTTATTGCCACATGCAGACATGTACAGGAAATAAGTTTCGTACCTTCTTCAGGTTTTCTTTTAAATTATTCGATGATCCTTGCATCAAAAACTAAATATTTAATTAATTCACGTAGTAAAAATCCGTAGAAAAATATTATACTTAAACTCAAAACGTGGTCATAAGACTTCATAGTGCTGTGATAATATAATTATTTGTAAGAAATCCTGAATAAGATATGAATATGTACGAAAAATTCATTACATTCTAAATTAAATTGATCAAATATCCGTATATCATCGTATATTGATCTGTTGACTCATAAAAAAGACGTAACATTTAGTAACTTTCATATATAAATTTTAAATTCGTCAAATTATTTGGGAATATAATTACGAAAGAGAATTCTTCCTCAATTCCAGTTATTTTAAACCAGCAGTACATGTATGTTAAACACCACCAGCTTCCTTTTAGGGTAAGTGTAATAGTACGCGAGAATAATACCTGCTTTTCTTTAAGAAGAGATACTCGCCATGCAATAACAAGGGAGCGGGCCGCTGGTTGCATTAAGATAAGCTGATTATTATTTTTAGGTCTTCATTTCAGATTTGATTATTAGTGGATATTAATAAAAAGCAACTCTATCATTTGATACAGTTTCATTATATTTTTGTAAAATAATAGAATAGTTAATAAACCGTGAAGGAATATCTGTTCTTCATCTGCTTCCGTATTTCATTCCCATCCACTTATTAGCGACAAAGAAAACTCTACTGATACGGTGCAATTACAAATACCACTTTGGAGATTTATGGTAATTCGCATTCTCTTATATTTAAAATTTCTAAAAGTAGTGTATAATAAATGTTTCGATATGGGAAGAGTCAGTATATATGTGAACAACCTTTTAATTAGATCGGGACATGAAAGTGGGTGTAATGAGATACTGTTCTGTCAAGTAGTTCAAAATGAATATGAAATTTCGTATTTGTAGTTTATTTGCAAACGATATAAAGCGAAAATTTTTTTCTGAGATTTTATCAAATTTGTCGTCCGCTTAGAATGGGAGTGAGATACAAAAATTTCGAATGCATGAACGTGAACAAATATTATTAAAATGTAATTTAATATCTATTCATTTAATTTTAAATGAAAATTATTTGGGTATCAAAATAAATTGTGAGAACAATGACCAACATTATATACTATATCAAATATTTATTATTTTGTTTAAACAATTAATCTTTGTTCAAGACTTTTATACATCCCAAAGTAAGTATTGTGTATCAACCATGAGTGTATGTGGCAATCGCCATTTTTTTCATGGCTGGCTGTAAATTACCCAACTGGAGACAGTCAGTCGGAAATAACATCAAGTCGGGACATCGGTGAACCGAGCGCTTTTAGATCCGCAGTAGGCGGATTAAAGAACATTTACCTGAGTTCAGTTCATTGACACCAGGTATTTTGAAGAGTAATTCTGCCCCCAGAAATTAGGTAGAAAAACAGCGGGCCAAGCTGGAGTTTTGATTGGAGATTAGGCTCATGTGATCCGCCATCCACATCATGGTGGGAGCAGGAGAAGCTGACCTGGGGAGGTAAAGAGGGAGAAATTGAACATCTGGGGATGATCATTTGAGCAAGAAAGAAGTCGGGAGAGTACGTGGTAGTTGAACCATGGCACGATAGTAGTTAGAAATTGATGAGTGGGGGTGGAGCTTTGAAGCAGGAGACAAACTGAAGGAAGATAGATGGCAACGTGGAGCAAGGTTGCCCTACCCGTCTAAGTAATAAAGCACCAGAATTCTTGAAATGAAAACCATGTATCGACGTCAGTAATCAACTTTGGAAGGAGCAAACTCACAAAAGCAGAAGTACGGAGAACAGGTGTGTGTCCGTGCCAATGCCTAAAGTGCTTCGAAAAACTCCACATTTATGACCCTTATTAGATTAAGTCTCATGCAAGTCCTGGTAAATTTTAATGAACTTAACGTTTTTTGTACTTATTGCTTTTTTCAGTTAACACATTTAATTTGTTTAGCATCTAACTTAATTGTTCACAATTAAACTTCAATGTTCACCAGTAATCACATTATAAACTCACGATTATATCACCTTAATTCCTTTGTTCAGTAACATATATAGTAAATCTCACCTGTGATATGCATATAACTGTTGCCATCTGAACTTCTTCATCTCAGGGCGGGAGGGGGGGGGATAACAGGCTACATGAGGGTGATCCTGAAACAGGGGAACTCCCCTTTAATAGCATAGGAAGGGAATTGAAAAAGGGGGGATTGGGGCAAGGTAGATTCAAGTAGCCCAGGGTTAACTTAGGGCCCCCGGGGGCTATGGTTTAAGGATCCTACCCGGTGTTTCAACCTAAAGAGATGCAGGAAAACCTAGAAAAACCTGCATAAGGTAGGGTCGGGCTTGGGAACTTTCTCACGCCCTTCAGAATGACGGGAGGGACGAAGTTTGCGGTGGGTACGCAGGCATCCCCTTCTCCGTGTCTCCACCAGTTTCAGGAGGTAATTGGCCGACTGATCCAATGGGATCAGCGGACAACTCTTGCCATATGCCCAAGGTCTTTGACCCCAGTACATATACCTCCTAAAATAGGTGAAGGTGTCTCGGCATATGAGAACTTTGATAAAAAATACCCAGAGAGAGTGCGAGGCATCCCCGACATGATCAGGTAAGCCCCGCAGTCACTCTGGGCTGAAGCGTCTACGAGAAACTCCCGCAGCGCCCACTATAGGTCATCTCAGGGCGGGAAAGTAATTACATAAAAAGTAAAAACATTTACTTCTTCACTGCGAGACAATAATAATAACCCACCTTTCATTTCAAATATTCAAATTCAAATACAAAAATATTAAACATTTTCCTTTATTTAAAATCATGTCCTTGACGCCACAATGTCCAAAATTTTGGTATAATTAGTTTTTTTTTGGTTAACTGATATCATGAGGGTGATCCTGAAATATGAAAATTCCCTTTAATAGCATATGAATGGAATTGAAAAGAGGGATGTGAAAAGTAGAGCATAGTAGGCAAGGTTCACTAAAGTCTCCGGGCTGTATTTTAAGGATCCTACCTTAAAGATATGCCGGAAACATGCTACAAAACCCGCATCAGGTATGTCGGGCTATTGAGTACTATTCTCACGCCCTTCGAAATGACGGGAGACGAGTTGCTGGATGTCTTCCGCAGTTTTAGGAGGCAGTTGACCGACTGATTCAATTGGATCATCAGACAACTTTTGCTGTACGTCCAAGATCTTCGACCTCAGGACTTACAGGAATTTCGGCATGTGAGAACCTTCATGAGACTAAAGAGAGTACGATGCATTCCCAACACAGTCAGGTGAGTCCCGTAGTCAATCTGGGGAGAGAATACTCCCACCGCCACTCCTTTCACTATTACTTGCCATAGTTAGTTGCCATAGTTCAGATGACTGAAAAATGACAAATGACGAGTGTGAAAATACTTTATTTATATTAAACTATTGAATTATTCCCTAAATGAGTTCCATAACATTCTTTTATCAGGATAAACATTTGGGTTTTAGTTAGCAACTATTATGAGACCATTAAGAAAGAGTAGGAAGTAAATGTTCAAAATTGTAATAGACTTAATTTCAGTAATAATAATCTAAATACGAGTATTTATTGTTATTTATAATTTTCATTGATTATTATTTAATTTTTTAATAATTACATCATTCTTGGTGAGGTCACTTCTTTATTATTGTACTAAATCGACAAAGATCTAATGCTTGATTCATGGTTCAGAGAGATATTATATTGGTCTCAAATTTAGTCAGCGTTAGCGTCTAGTGTCTCCTAATGGTAAAGATGAGATAGCCATTACTGATTTGCATTCCATATGTCATAACAATCATTCAAGAGATTATATACCATTCAATGGCCATAGTAAACAATTTACATTCTGTGTGAACTTTGGCTAGTATTATCAAAACATTAATTTCCCTTCGCCTCAAAGGAAAACTTCCAACTGACCTCATCCTCCCCCCTGATCATTCAGGCAGATCCTAACCCACTCTACCATCATGCCCGCAGACCACATCCTCATTAATTCTCCAAAAATCAGTTCACTGCTTGTCAATCCTCACACACCAACGTCGTATGCCCCTCAGACACTCACAATTAAACCCAACCTGTTCGGCTAAAGTAGGTTAATCATGTAACCATGTAAATTATATACAATATTTTATTTTCATGTTTTTTTGTGTTCATATTGTATATACTATATCGAAATTGGCACAACTGAGAATCTGTAAAGATAATAGTTTATATATATATTATAAAAAAACTTTAAATGTGGCTGTGTAGAAATAACAACAATAAAAGAACTCTTGTTTAAAATTGAAATGTCAACAATATTTTGGGTTGTACATGTAGTTTTATGGGATCATTTTATTTCATTTTAAATTAAACTAAATTTTGTTAAAATAAATTTACAAACTGGTTCGTTGCCCCTTCAGGTAACGATCGGAAGTCCTGGCATCACAACATCAAAACATTATTGAAGTATCACTTTGGGCGATTAAGAAGCTACTGGCCTTAGAGACAAAAATATTTTTGTCGAATGGAAGCTTTGGTCACATCCGAGACTTTCCCACATAAATTAAAGTAACCTCTAGTGATTGATTATTCGTGACTTTGAAGTGTTTTGTTCATAAGATGACATGACTTCTCTATATTTTTGACAGTCATCAATCAGGTTTCTTAGGGTGACGGGTTACATAAGTGTGATCCAATTAGTAGCAACTCCCCTTTGATTGTATAGGGTGGGAATTTTGAAAAGGGTATGTGGAAGATAGAGAAAAGTAATCCAAGGGTTTTTTAACTGTGTATTCACTCTGCGTCAGGATTGGGTACTTGTCTCACGTCCTTCTCAGACCAAGTCTAAACGCAAAATAATAGTACCAAAAAATATTAATTTATTCAAGCCTGAAATCAAAGTGAATGTTCCTATCATTTAGCACCATGCGTTCAGTATGTAATAAAAATTAAAATAGATCATGATTGCCAATCAACAAAATGCAGTATTGTTATGTTAAACCATATTTTCTAGTTCTAAAAGAAAAGAAAATTCGAATTTTATCAAAAATGTATCGTTATTATAACTTATTTGTTACAGTATAGTAAAGTTTGAGAGAGAGAAGAAAGTTCGGTTAAAGAGATCAAATTGAATGAGAGCCGGGGAAGGGCTGGGGGGGGGGGGGGTGGAGCATATTACAAGGAAAAATCCTTAAAACGACGCTGTGAAGCCCTCACTTCAGAGAGCGTGGGATTCTTACTCAGTAAATCCATTTTCCCTCTCTTACCAGGGCTCCTTGTGGAACAACCGAGAAGCATTACAGTCCATTAGGCTTACAGCTTCTGTAAGGTTGTTACAGTTGTAATTGTTAGTAAGTTCTCTGCGAGAATTCTACTCACTTGGTAGCCTTACAGCGCAGTAGACTGCTTGTTTCACTGTCTCTTTCATAGAGCAAAGTTCAACACATGTCTTTTTCAACTCATCAAAAATTTTTCAGGCTCTTCCATATTTACTATGAATCTTCTACATTTCACATAACAAAGTTTTAGCCGTCATTTTTCTATGATTTTCGTCTCTTTGCTGCATTTTTTTTATAATTCACCCCTCCCACAACGCAATACCAAAACAAACTAATGTGACGAAATAAACGTATTGTTTCCGAGAAAACTTGGGAAGTAAGTTCAAAATATTAGCGGACCTAAAGTAGCCGCTTAATATTTCAGCAATGAAACAATTATTCCTAACAGTTTGATGAGATATTTAAATTATATCTGCTGAAGTTGTTGTGTTTCAGAAACAGATAAATATATTTTATAGTAATCATAGAGTTAACCCAGTGGAAGACGGGAAAGACAAATATACTGCTACCAATAACATTGCAGGCACAGTAAAAATATTTCCACATGCTTGTATATCGATTTTTTATATTACTTATAACTGAATTCACGAGTAAATATTTATATTATCGTGGTTGGACAATTATGACTTGGTTAACACATGATTTAAGTCCTACTGGTATTTTAACCAGTAGCTGAGGGGCGCCGTACTGAGAATTGTTACTCGACATCCTACTTTCTAATTCTGTAGTGGCATGTTGGCCTATATAATATGTGGATAAAAAGCCATCGTGATAAATGAATCCAAAGTGAATAATCAATTCTTCAATAAAAAGACAACAACACAATCGTACATAAGAAACTGTAATTGCATAGTTATTAGGTACAGAAGTAGAAAATTATTAAATATGATTTAATATTTTGCTGCTTAATTATTTCTCTAATAAGTGTGCTTTTAACACAGTTTTTTTTAAATTTAAGATATTAATTATATTAAAGGTAACTTCCGGTAATATAAAAATAACAAGTTCTCAAAGAACTGCACAATGATAGCAGTTCATCATTTTATATTTTTATTAATTAAACGAGTTTCTTTCCGTTAAGTCATGGGATTTGCGTGGCAGTTCAAGTTTGCCCCTTGTTTCGTAGCACCCATTTATTTCAGTAGCAAAACTGTGTGAAAAATTTTCATTACATTAGTATCAAGATTAAGCGTAGCTCTTAATCCTCTTATCGCCGAAACAAACCTCTTTAAGTCTCTGTGCTCTATTTTCAACTATATGGAGATCAGTCGTAACAGTCAGATTGACTTACGGCCGACGTAACAAAAATATCTTGGCTAAAATGGCGACCTTAATTCAGACTATTAAACTGGATATCGCGTTTTTCAATCTTTATTGGTCTCACGTAACTTTTAATTCTATTCCAAGCTAATTTATATTGCACTTATGCACACGGTAGGCGAAGCATCTTTTAATTCAAATATACTACATTCGTAATGTGACGTGGCGTCCATCGTATTTTACTTAATGCTCTATAAAATTAGTCATGCAGTCTTGTATATTTCTGCCTTGCTCACTTTTAATAATGAGATTTGATAACTAACAATTAATTATTTGAATTCTCATACTTAAGTATGTGAATGTTAAACAAACTATACTTTTAAATCGTAATCGATTATTGAACTCAACCAAGGTTCTCTAATATCCACATAGTTTCTTAACTAACTGTCATGATAAATTAAATTACCAAAATATTAGACTGAAATAGTTTGAAAGCCCGAGACTTCGTTCCCACTACTGAAGTCTATAAAGTACCAACTTTAACTTTTTTTCCTGGCAATATAATTCACATGTTACTAAATTATCGATTCCCACTATATCATATCATATCTGAAAATCAAGCAAACATGTAGCTAAAGCAAAATAAAATCCATAATATTAATAAAATACACATAGTGATTCAGTGTTTCTCAACAACTGATGTACATGGTTTTGAGGAAAATGTGAACAATCTAGAATCTAAAACAAAGTGAAAGTGTCAGAACAAGATGTTTGAAACTTCTTTTTATTCAATTCAGTATCTGAATCATCAAAGACAATTTACTTTATTATTCGTTGAAAGACCGCCTTTTTTCTATACTTCTTACTGAAATATCTAGCTCAGGGAGTTTAGTGAGTAAAAAACAACCGCTCAATTTTTGATTCGCGTTTCTTGCAAAGTGGTAGATATATTACGCGTTATTTGACTTTAAAGATGTTTTTTTCTCATGAAAAAATCATTTATCGCATTTAAAATGCAGGAAGGATATTTGTGGTAGGTATGAACCCTCGGCAATGGACTGAGGCGAGTTCATGTGGACAGGTTCAGAAGAATTAGGTGCAGTGGACAACTCCACCAATATTGTAGTGGATGTAGACATCAGCTCACTTTTATTCTGTTATTTGTTGAAACAAGTTAATGTAAAAGGAATTCTGAAAATATCGACGTTAGGAAATATATTGATGTCAGTTTATATGTTGTACGTCAGTAAACGCATCTTTAAAATGTAATAAGGATAGCGTGTGTTAAAAATATGTCATCGCAACCTCTATATTCCGTTCGTATGAAGACATCTAATGTTATTAACAATGATAGTAGCGTTTCGCTATGCCACTTACGGGGGTAGTACCTCCTCAAACGAAAATACTCCCCCTTCACCTTTCTCTTCTGCGCATGTAAACACGCCATGTAGAATCTCACGAACTCTAACAGCCTTTAAATTTATAAATTATCTTTGCCCTACAATTGACCTGCTATGTGTAAAAATTCTCCCTAAATATGAATATAAATTACGTGATGTATTCCATTCTCCAAAGTAAATTTCTTCACCTTTGTGATCATAAGGATTAATTCGACGGTTCTGCGTTCCCACGTGCATGCTTTAGCCACGCCAAAATTGACAATTTTAATGTTTATAGTCGAGGCATGTTTGTTAACATATCCTTAAGGGTGTCTTGTCTGTCGGGAAACATAGAGCGTAGTAACAAACACCTCTCTAAAGGGTTGTTGCAATTTATGAAAACAAATATAATTCTAAATTCCTTAATTTCTGTTTTATATTTCACATATTTGCTGAAGCCGAATGGCCACTAATTTACTGAAACGAAAATGATACGCATCTAGAAGTTTTAAGAATAATGAGAAGTAAAAACCATATAATTAATTTATTCCTTCAAAACTGATTCTTATTTTTTGTGTGTTGCAAGGCGGGTTCATTGAACGCATCCACCCTCTCTTGATCGTTGTCAACCCCCGTGACACACACAGAGAGGGCTTTTAATCCCTGCATTCACATTCAGGACTCCCAGCAAGAGATCCGATTATCATCAAAGACTGTTCGCAAACATAACGTGGATTCAAACAAATCGCTACGTTGCAAAGCTCTTGCCTAATTGCAAGTGAATCAGTCATGACACGAAGAAATAGGCTTTCAAACCAATTTATTTTCTTTGGTAATCTAATAGCATGGATGATAAAGTTCTGTGTTCAACTAGTTATGTGTGGAAATGGCCTTTACCGTTACATCAAAGAGTCCAGTCCTGAATTCATTCAGCTTATATATTGCTTGTACATAGGAACCACTCTACTGTTACTGTCCATTATAAAACGCTTAGAACGATAAAACCGTGCCCTAAACTACGATTTAGTATTTGACCTCTGATTTAGTCCATCATTCTCTAGTGGCATGTTTTGATTTATTAATATTGTTTTAGTTTTAAAAAGTAAACTACTTTAAAATAATAATTTTAAATATTTAGTTGTTCAAATTTATTTATATTTCTATGCTAACACAGCTTCCTATCTTTATTACTTGATTTGCCCGCCTCATAGCACGGGACCAGAAAGAAGCAATTGTTGAGATTAATTGCGAGAGCTATCACTCGCAGGTATTTCTCCCCTTACCGTCGGGAATGCCTCGTTCCTCTCTGGATTTCTTTCTTACATGGTGAGGAAACGTGATCGTTTATGGGATGCGTACGTAATACGGTTGCATACTTTAGTCAACAGTTGTCCGTTGATCCAGCTGCCTCCTAAAAATGATGGGGACATATAGAAGGGAATGCTGTCACCCCACAGAAAATTCATTTCCAGTCATTCGGAACGGCATGAGAATAGTATTCCAAAGACCGACCCAATTGATGCAGGTTTCATAGGGGTTTCTCAGCATCTCTTTTAGATGTATCACTTGGTTTGATCGTATAGCCCAGGGACCCTAGTTAACCATTGGCTACCTAGCTCTACCATCTACAACACCCTTTACAAATCCTTTTCTATACTATTAAAGAGGAATTGCCTGTTTCAGGATCGCCCTAATGTAGCCTATTACCCCCAAATATAAATACTAGTCCATCCTTATCAGCCTTCTCAATTTCGCATCACGTCTTTCAACTCCATTCTGTTGCTTTTAAAGGGGAGTTGTCAGTTTCTGAATCACCCTCGTATAATCCCCCCTCCAAAAAAGAAACATTTTCATTGAAATTCTGATGAGCACCCAAACTGCTGTAGCTAGATTTCCGTGTTTATCTGTTCCAAAATGGTCTTTTTGGTCCAACAAATCTAACGATCAACTTTCCTGTACCAAATGTCTTGTCGGTTCAGTTACAAGAAGAAAAGAAACACGATTAATACCTCAGCAAAAGACATAATGTATTACATATTGCAAATAAGAAGAGAACTGTATTTTGGACGTATTTGGCGTGAATTTTACTTTCCGATTCCTTAAGTTGATTTTTTTGTGTGAATGTTTAGACCTGCGTCCCCGGGCCTCGCTCCCTCCACGAACTACCCTCTTCCTTTCCATCACTTTGCATTTCTGGGGCAGCACTCAGTGCATTACGGACGCCCAAACGGGGACTCTCACCGCAAATCCTCTTTCTGAAGGGAAAGGAGACACCATTGCCATAAGTCTCTACACACGTGTTGGATGCGTAAAGCTCGGAATATGGCCGCGGCTTCACTTTGCCGCTATTTACTATTCCTTTCTACTACATACAACAAAATAATTGAAATCAAACACTTATATTTATAAAACATTTTCAAGCTGGGATGCTCCGTGCTAATAGATATTTTGATATAATTGTTGTATAAAGTAAAATCTGAAACAGAAGCTGCTTAAATGGATGCGTCAACCAGTCACTTTTTTATAGTAATGTTATCATTATTAGTTATAGCTAAAAAATTAATCTATTAAGGTATTTTAATCAATTTATGAATATCATATTATAAAAGATAAAAAAAATATTTGAAATATTCTGAACAATATCAAAATGTGTCTGTTGCATATTTATTGGTTGCATTGCGTTCTTTGACCGTTTAAATGTTGATGTACTGGGTTAATAGCTGGGCTCTGGAAAATAAAATGAAAATTAATGGAAAGAAAAGCAGCTCAATCTCGTTTACTAAACGCACCTTGTTAAATGAGACAGAATATAGAATAGGTGGGGAACAAATTCCAAGGGTAACGAGCTGCAAATATCTGGGGATATTTTTCAACAATAGACTTGGGTGGGAGGAACAAGTGAATTTCACGGCCCGAAAAGCGTGGAATTCCTTACATTTCATTATGAGGAACTTAAAAAAGGGAAGTTCAAAAACAAAGGAGGTGGCATACTTATCTCTAGTTAGACCAATTTTGGAATATGGGGCGGCTTGTTGGGATCCTTATAGAATTAATCAAATAGAATCATTAGAGAAAGTTCAGAAAAGGGCTGCTAATTTTGTGCAAGTAGGGCCAGGTCATAGGAAGGAAAAAGTAAAACAGCTAGGTTGGGAGGTATTGTCAGAAAGGAGGGAGAAAGCAAGACTGCATTTGCTATTCAAAGCTTATTAGTAAAATTCTTTTTCAGTCACTGTTTAGCGAGTTTATTGTGTTTTAAAAGGAGTAACTCTTGGCGCTTATACTGCCATATTCATCCTTGTACTTACAAAATATTTTATACTAGCCTTATTTTCAATATAAAGTACGATGTTAATATTTAACTTGTTTGTGTTTTTCTACACTTTTTTAACGGACGACGTGTATATATTTATTTGTTGTAATAGGACTCCTTTACAATGACTATAATTAACAAGATCAATGAATAATATTTATAAATTTATTTTGATTTGATTCAACTTTTGACTTTTCTTTTATTTATACTGAACTCTGTGCCTGAGGGACGTCTACAAACAGGGTATGGTGGGCCATTATAAGGTTCCAGGTCCTGCTCTGTCCCGTTTATATATTGACTATGTCGCGAACTGTTATTTACCGTTTTCAGCGGTGTGTGTAGCCTCTGCGGCAATAACTCACAGGTAGATTCGGCAGCGGCTCCAGACTCGTGGCTGATTCCTCCCAATAATCAGCTTCTCCCGGCCGTGGTCAGGCAATACTTCAGAAATCTACAGTTTCTGAAGCTTAAACTCTCCCATCACCAACTACAACCAGTCTCCTCCAAAAATTCATTCAAAGGCAAAAACTCCTTACAATCTCTATCTCACCACTGAGCTCGCGCTAATTTTCTGGTGCATCCCCCACCTACTCCATCCATTCGGTAACCTTCCCAAATTTCTGTGTCGTCACAATTTGGTCACTCCCTTTAATATATGCCTTGCCACGCGCGGGCAAGGCAAAGGCCCAAAACACAACACAACGTCTGCCATTTTTGACTCTCGCCCCCTACTAGCGCAAACTGCAGACAGTCGAAATTATTTAAAATCTCCCTGTTACTATAAAATAATAGATATTGTAATTACTACACTAAAATGTATAATCCATATATTAAGAAAGTTAAAATGGATATGGAAAGGGTATCAAAGTGCAAGGAGAAAAATAAAACACTTAGTACTTATGTTATTGTGATATTAGCGGAGTCAGAAGTAGATTTGGGAACAATAATAAATGGCATGAACGTGATCCTGGATGAAGAATTCAACATGAGGACTAATAGAGGAAATACCAAGGTGATGGTATGTAATATGGGAATAGTATGGAATAACAAAGGGTATTAGATTGGGAAGGGATATTTTGAGGGAAGTTACGGAGTTCTGCTACCTGGGCAGCATAATAACTAGGGATGGTAGAAGTATAATAGACATAAAGAGTTGGATAGCACAGGCACGGAAGCCTTTTGCAAAAAAGAGAAATTTACTTACAGCTAATATAAGTATGACTATTAAAAGATCATCACTAAAATGTGAGTGTGGCGTTATATGGGTCCGAAACGTGGTCGATAGAAGTTGCAGAAAACAAAATAATGGAATATTTCTAAATGTGGAGCTTTAGAAGAATGTTAAAAATCAGGTGGGTGGATAGAGTTAGTAACCAAGAATTTCTGAGTAGAATAGTAGAATAGGGGAAGGAGGACTTTGACAAAGAGAAGGGATAGATAAAGGGCCACATTTTGAGACACGAGACTCTTGTAAAATTAGCATTGAAGAGAAGTGTGTGTGGTGAGAACAGAAGTCGGTAGATAAGAATGGATTATGCTAAGCAGATTAGGGAGTATGTGGGATGTGTAGTTTTGCAGGAATGAAAAGCCTTGCGCAAGGTATGGAGTGTTGCAACAGGTTACTCTTAGGACTGAATACAAACAATCCATAAATAATAGCCCCGTGGACAACCTTTTGGTACTAAATCCATTAAATTTATAAATCATATTGATATGAAACCTCTCACACAGTTAAAAAACTACCCTTCACTGAACAAAAGAAATTTGTGAAATCGTTTGGAATTGTGTATGCTATGTTAATTCTAATTTTTGTTCAGTAAATTTTTATTCAAAAACCATTAATATCCACCATATATCTAATAAAGATTAACAGTTTAGTTTGACAATTTCATTATTATTGTAATGAGACATACTTTTTTAATTCCTCTCCCCCCCGGAAATATTTCTGCAGATCTGCTACTAGTGTACCAGTATATCTACATATATCTTGGGCATAGTGTATAAAAAATAGATTTTTAAACCATTAGAACTCGTAAAAAACCTTTTATTGAATTAGATTTTAACTGTCTAAAACAGTGGTAGTTTATTATTTCATCCAAAAAGTGTTCAAACATTTCCTATAATAGTGGGTGATTTCTGGTGGATTTAATTTGTAAAAGACTATAATATGATTCTATGTAGCAACGTTATAAAGTTTCATAGAAATCGGTCTGGTAGTTTACTTCTAACAACGGAACCAAATCAACGTGACACGCAGATGGATAGATTATATTGGCTTTATATTTCCTTATAGCTAAATCGTAAAGATAATCGAAAATTACCTGATTAAAAGGTTGCGCACAGTTGAAAGAATTATTTCATTTATATGTATATGGAAGAACTATGGAATCAGTACGTATCAACGTATCATAAAATTTATTCTTTGTAACAGTTAATTAAAGTTGATTTTATGACTTAATTTCGAACACTGATTTATTCTATATATATTTCCTTTCATATGTGGCACGCCACTGGTTACCTATAATTAAATAAGATATAAATTTCTAACATTTATACATTTTGTTTACGAAAAAGAAATCTCAAGAAACGATATGCAAAGATTTAACGAAAATATTCGCTGCTGCTGAACGTGATACTCTTTCCATCAGGTTAACATATTTTAGTATGGAAAATATAAAAAATAATTTTTATAAAAAAACTTATTGTCGCAACACTCCTGGACAAAACTTCAGGCGACTTACGGGAATAGGATTTCTGCCATATGACTAAGTAACGCCCGGTTCCTTCAGTCTTGTGGTCATCTGCTTCTCGCTCCGTTTTCCTGAGATGCTCCTTCGTCAAGTCTTCAACAAAAATGTCTTTCTGACTTTCTGAAAAATCCTCCCCTCTCCCCTTTTCTTGCAGCTCCCCTAATTGGAGAAAACTGGCTTCAGCACCACCAAAAGTTCTATTAAATTCTTACAGGTTGGTTGGCGAAATTGGTGCTTGTATCTATAAGGGCAAGGGTAGTTTCCGGGAACCTCGCTATTTTTAAACGGGCCGTTATCGGAATTTTCCTTCTGGGTGCAGCAATGTATTTTTGCAGGTAAACACTAAGCGAGGCTATGTTGTATTGAAGTGACAAATTAAATCAAATAAACTGAGATGTGCGCTATACGTGTATATGGTTCAATTTCCTGATGAACTTCTCTTCAATTTCTTGTATTTGAATAGGAGGTTGTGTCACACTAACAGATTTTATTTTAAGATACTATTGACATGCTTTGTTTCAAATTGGTTATAGGGTTTCCGAAGATTTTATTAAATTTGAATACAACGTAAAATGAAAATTTATATTTTTATGATTCCTCCTTTACAGTTGAAAATAGTTGTTTACCGTTATAGTGCTCATGTTTTTACCTATTGTTCTTTTAGTTAGTGTATATAAATACGCATATATATTTAATTATATATATATATATATAATATTCCATACAGTGCTAGTAGCCGTTAAAGTGGTTGCTATACCTTAGGAAAAATTATTTTCAAGCCATACACCACAGGCCTTGCATGCGCGACGGAGAGCTTTAATGCACTTCCTTTGATTCTAGATCGTCAAAGGGAGTGTTACTTTGAATGCTAATTAAACCCGGGCAAAGATACGGGCGCCATCTGTCCAAGATGATTCAATCAACTGCGAGTTTACTTTGTAACCTTGAAGTTGGCCATTACGCTCAAGGCAGTCTCGGGCTATATAAAAGGGAGTCTCATTTATTCAAAATATTTAATCCAGAAATCTTTGAAGAAACATATTTAGCATTTCCTACAAATTTTCTTAGAAAAATAAATAATTTATTCCACAACACTTTTACTTTCCATTATAAGAAACTCATCGAAGAAAATTAAATATTAATCATTATGTTTTAACCTTCTGTTAAAGAAACTTTAAAAAGAAAATACTAAGCGCAAAAGATGTGTCTCTGTTTAACTGAAATATTATCAAATTTATCAATTCAAGGCATTATGATATTATATTTGAACCTTTTTAAAATTTAATAGCTAACTACTGCTGGATTTTTTGTTTTTGACTTGATTACATTATACACAGGACATTTGTAACGTATCGATTTTAAAATCAAAACTGTTGAGGTAAGACACAATCTAGGCGGGGGGGCTAAGGAAATTTTTTTTTTAAATATGCACAAAAGCCGTTCTTTACTTCAAATGTTTTTTTATTGGTCAATTAATTTGATAGCGTTTTCGCTTAATTTGATAACGTATAATTTAAACTCCATTCAGTGTTGAAGTATATTCATAGGGGTTGGGAGTAGGGAGCATCACACGAAATTAAAAAGGAAACAGTCAAGTTTGGTTTCGAAATCGGTGCTATGCGAGTCTTTGAGTTCCATTGTAACATGTAAAATTAGATTTAAATTGCAGTTCATTCCCAAAAAAGGGGGTGAGACAGGCTGGGACACATTTTTGCATACGTTTAATTTTAGGGATCATCAGGGGGTAAATTAAGTTTTGTTTTAATTGGATTTATTTAATCGAACTGACTTTATATGTCACTTAGGTCCATTTGAACCCTTGATGGGTAAAATATCCCCTACCTCCTACAGGTTGTGGCATCTCTTTCTATCTAATGGTACATAAGTTAATTATTACCATTTAAAAATACCAGTCATAATTTTGCGTTTATTAAGAAACGGAGTTTTTTACTCTGGAAATACTTTTGACACTCTTAGATCACTGATGACAATTTTATTTCTTTAATGCACCAGGAGTATTTTTGTGTTCTTATAAAGAGTTAAAGGAATTTTTATTCAGTTAGTTTACTGAAAATATTTCGAGCCATGCTATGTATCGGGAATATTTTTTAATCTCTCAAGGTACCGTGAGTATATTTGAGGTACATATAGAAATTATTTTATGGCAGAGGGATACTGAAAGGAATTCTTAACATTGGAGACAGTCTTGCGGGAGCCAATGGTTGCAGGTGAGGCAAGGAGATTAGACTTCAGTTTACTAGGCGCCATGTGGCTAAAATAACAGTCAACTACCTGACACAAAGAACACCAAACCGGGAAAATTGATAATTTTAGGAGAAGGAGGAGGCGGGCAGATTTTGTCCGAAATAGAAATTGTGATTGGATGAGTAAAACTATTGAGGCGGATCACGAAACGGCTGAGGATTTGAAAATGATCTGCACCGATCGGGAGAACAATTTTCATTGTAGGCTCAGTAATGGATTTTTGATACAGTTTTTTGACAATTTTGATAATCATTTGTGAGGATACATATAAATTGATATTTAAAGCTATAAACGTGTTTACGATCGATACAAGCCATTTAAAATATACGGCCCATAAATAACCTCAAAATTTCTGTAGCTTTTACGCTGCGCATTATAAGTTTTTATATGTAATTGAAAATGTCATAATTTTATTGTAGAATTTTTACATAAAAGTATACCAAATTATATAAACATATGAAATGTTTGATTTTTGGTAGTGTGTTTTTATTGGATAGAAGATAGTCATTTCATAATTTTTGTGTTGCTGGAGGAACTCGATACAGAACATTGGAGAAACTGTAACTTCAATACGACAAAGGTATTGTGTTTAAAAATTAAATATTCTAAATAAATCAAAGATATGTGTATGTGTTGAAGAGAATTAGTGAGCTGTTTTAATTGCAAAATTCACGCCAAGGATGTGTTGTCATTTGTCTCATGCAGGTTAAATAAATAACCAAAAATACAATTTTTGGTAATTTTTATACAAAAAATGGCAACTAAACATTTTTGAATATTTGAAAATTTTTACACGTAAGGTGGTCTGATGATTTAGGTGGGCGTAACGAAATTTTCCGAGTGTTGTGTTACAATATATGTATATTGAATATGACCTAAACAAGTTTTTTTAAATGTTTTGAATATTACTGGTGAATGTATGCACTAATAAGTAACTGCACAATTTTAGTGGTATAAACGTGGTTTCCTTAATTTTCATTTACGTAATTCGGAATTCATTTTGTTTTGAGTAAATCATATGCCCATTGAAAGTACTTTCTGGTTTATTTTTAAACTGGTTTGAGAACAAAATGTATCGAAATATATTAAAAGTAACACTGTTTTGAGTGATTCAGACCTTTGTTCAATCTTTTGTAGATATTTATTAAAACTAAAATTGCATCGTCGTCGTATACCATTTTTCTAGAATGCCTGTATCTTAATAGAGGAGAAGATGTTCTTCACTACCGCCTAAATTTCAATTACTGAATGCGAAGATAAAGTTTTGAGGAGCATTACCTCGTGTCGTGAACACGTAATTCAAATGACGTGATTAATATGTTAAATAGAATGAGAGAACTTGTGTTCTAGATGCGGGAGAGGGAATCAGTTTTCCTCAGCAGCTTCCAGGAAGTTTGCCAACATTGTGAAGCCTGCCATTTCCAGGCGCCTCAGAGCGCGCTTTTGGTTCGTTGCCAGAGATTCGACCTGCACCAAAGGAAATTAGGCAAATTTGTTTTCTACATCTTATCTGTTTTAACACAAACTTTTCAATTCTATGGTAATTTTTAGAAATTCCTTCGGATTGTTAACTTCATGTAACATCTTGTAATTTTTATTATCAACATTAAAGAGTTAAATACACTTGATTGTTTTGACTTTTGTCAAACCTAGTAGTCAACAAATCAAAACATGTTTTTTTCTTCCCCAGTCTCGGATACCTGACCCCCAAATGTATTTGTAACCAAATGCTATCCTCACTAAATAGTCGATAAATAAAATCAAATAGAAACCGAGTAAAATTATTGTCTTTAAAAGTTAGCTTTCTTTTGGAACGTTGAGGGCGAAGATTTTAAATAACAATAACATGCATTGAACCGTGAAGATCGCAGAATTGGGTAGATGAGAGACACAATCAGTGACTTAGTTCAAGATTAATCATTTTGTTACAAAGATGGGGAAAATTACTGGGCAGTCTTCCTGGTTAGAGGTCGAAGGCTTTCTGGGTGAAGAGAACTAAGAAAGGTTTCTCGGGCTTCCAACCCAGTTCCTAATATTCGTGGTGTTTACTTATTTAGATAGTATTGGAGAATTTTGAAGAAAAAGAGAGTCAGGAGAAATTTGTGAATATTATTTTACTGGGGAAAACACCATATGGCATCCCGACGATATGGCTGTTATACTTACTTTCTGCTTCTGTGAACAATTTTCTCCTGGAATAAAAACATGAGAAACTCAATATGATAATTATCACAAATAAGTTTTTGAATTTCCATTTTCTTTAACAATCGCGTTTAAAATGCGTAACACGACATATTTCACGGAATCGCAACCCATGATTAGGAACGTTAACAAATATTAAAGTGATATTAAAAAATGTAAGTTAATTCAATAATAATAATTTATTATATTTGTTTTTAATTGCTAAACCTCACGGAATAACTTACCAGTTTTTACAAACTAAACTATAGATTAGGTTATCTATCTGAGTGGCTTAAATATATGACATACAGCTGGGGGAAATGATTCATTTGCTTATTTACAGACAAATAATACTCATAAAGAAATTATATTTTCATGACTGTTCTCCTTTTTACGGAAATTTATGGAATACATCTTTTTCAATCTGTGAAGTCATGCGCTGTCAGCCCAAAATTAATTTCCTTTTTACCATATAAATTCACATTGTGTGTGTAGGCCAAAGTGGCATAATTAATTTTACATAATTATAAATTTAACATTTTTGTGTTGAAAAGAAATGGTGTAAATAAGGAAAACAAGGGCAAACGTTTTAAGAAAGTTGTTGTAATTAGATTCCAGTTAAATCATGCTACGAGCAAGTCATTAGTAATGAATTAATTCATTTTCAGGGCTAATTTAAATAAATATCCGAGCAACCAGTAAGTTGAAATTTTTTAAAAAAACATCTCTTTTGGGCAATTCTTCTTATTAAATTTAAATTATAGAGTCGTAAAAAATTAACATAGTAATTTATAGAAGAATGCTGAAAATTATGGGTGAATAGAGTAACTAACGAGGATTAGGGATTAATTGAGGGTCTTGAAAATTAGCATTAGAGGGAAGTGTGTAGCTTAAGATCAAGAGAGAGGCCAAGTATGGAATTTGATAAGTATAATAAGGAGGAAGTGGGATGTGGTAGCTATGTAGAAATGAAAAGACTTGTGCATAATAGGTTAGCATGAAGGTTTGCATCACACCAGTCTAAGGACTAATTACAACAACTTCATCATTAGTAGCTCTACAGCCCAGAATGGGCCTCGGATTCCTTCACGATTTTCTTCCATTGGCCTCTGTAATTTGCTTTAGTCGACCATCTCTTGTTCTCATCATGTCGTTCATAACACAGTTCATCCAACGAAGTCTTGCGCGTCCCACTCTTCTTTTCGCATCTACTTTATAGTCCAGAATTCTTTTTGGTACCTCATTGTCCTTCATTCTCTTAACATGTTCCACCCATCTCAACCTGGAAACCTTTATTACTTGTATAATTTGAGTCGATTTAGGTAATTGATGCTGCTCATGATTATATCTTGGTCTCCAGATCCCTCCTACTTTTACAGGTCCATATATTTTCCGAAGAATTTTCCTTTGCATTGTGCCTAGCCTCAGCTTATCAGTTTGTGTAAGAGACCAAGTCTCAGATGCATACATAAATGTATACCTAATCAAAGTTTTAAACAATACACTTTTGGTTTTACGGGAGAGAAATCTTGATTTGAATAGTCTTTTGAATCATAATAACTTCCATTAGCTAGTCGGATTCTTCTACTCAGATACATTATTGTTGCTGTTTATCAACGAACCAAGATATGCAAATCTCTGGAAGCTCTCAAATTTAAAGTTATCAACTATAATATGTGTTTCTGGTATATCCTTTGGACAAATGCTATATACTTAGCTTTTCTTTAATTGATTTTAAGACCCATTCCATAAGCATCACATTTTAGTTCTGCAAGGGCTTTCAGAATGTCCAATTATGATCTTGCTACTATTTCAATTTCATCAGTAAATGCTTATAACTGAACAGACTTATAAAATGTTATTCCTCTAGTCTCCCAAATAACCTTTTCAAGGGCTAGAGTGGATAAGATTACAACAACAAATACAGTTAATTTGTTTTTACTGTGTTCTCTATGTCATTGCTAGCATGTATTACTATTATTCGGTTGAACAAGAAATAATGCGATTCACTATTAATAAGAAATTACTGCAACAAATTTTTACTACTTTCAGAGTTACTTTTATCTTTCCGTAGTTCGCAGATTAACTGTGAAATATATTCCTAATCTTAATTGTATTTAATCCCTTCAGCTCTTTAATCATAATTACAAGGTATTCATATAAATACATAATTCTTGAACGGCTTATTAGTTGGTAAATTTCTTTTTATCTCTGTATAAAATATTTGTTTGGATCTCTGAAAACAGTAGGGTGAAGTAAGACATAAATTGCAGTTTTGCTTCGCTTTGGGTTTGTGCCGTTTTCTCGTGTTTTGTGGAGTGTTATAAATCTGTCGCACAAACTTGGATCTACATTTCATGTTAATGACCACTCTTAACTGCCTGCTTTATTTGCGCGTACATATCCGTGGTTAGTTGCTGCCAGCCAGCAAATCACCGCTTTATTACTTTGTCTGCGGCCGCATGTTAATTTATTTGGTTTTTAGCCCCGAGATCGGAACCTGGGGGCGACAAGATTGTAAACAAAACCTCAACCGCTATTCCCCTTTAGGCAACAGACTTTACTCTCGTCTGAACGCGGAGTGTGGGGACTGACTCAAGCAATTTATTAAAATTTATTCCTAGGGGTCGACTTGTTTGCTGACTGACTGGGCGCTTAGCAAACAATGGTTGCTCCCCTCCACCCTAAAGCGTGTAATTTCATAATCCGTACGCCTGTTGTCTAATTAATGAAATCTACTCCGCAATAAGAGACTTGTCGGTTTCCGAGCCAGTCGAGTGTTATCGGGCATGGATTAACAGGGTACGCTCTCAACAGCGAGAAGTTGAGCGAGCAGAAGACAGAATTATCGGATATACGCGCAGAGTTAAAGGCTTCTGGAGAAAATTCAGATTTTTTAATCACTCGCGTTTTCCGAAAACAATAATGCAATTAAAAGAAATAATTATTTTTTGTTAAAATCAAATCATATCTATGATAGTCTATGTGTTAGAGTATACTTTTATTGCGAGCTAACTTAATGTGATGGGAAACTACGTTTATACATACTATTTTTGTCTGACATTACGTCATTTTTTTCTAATATTAACAGCAGTCATTTTAAACTAGTCTATAAAGACTAGCCATAAATTTTCGTCTGACAAATCTTACACTATGCACTTATCCACTACAGTTCATCCAATGTTGTCTTCTAGTTTTTTCTCTCTGTACACTTCACTCCCGCACTGAGCTCTGCTTTTATAAGATAATAAAGTAAAGAAATAAAAATATGGGCGAAAAAAATTAACATTTAGTTATTTTAAATTTAACGTTTCATCCTTCTTTGGGGACTTTTTCAGGTAAATAGATAAAAAAATATAAAAACAATATTAATTTTGAATACAGAAAAATTATGTCAAAATATGAAGTTTAGTTTTCAATAAAGTAAAATAAACAACTCACAATTTTAAATGGAAAAACCAATTCCAAATTGTGAGTAATTTGCTGTCGCAGACTTCCTCCAGCAACGGTTAATTGTTAAATTTTGACTATGCATAATGGTGAACGTAGTTTTTCCTAGCGAAGTTCTTTGATGTAGACATCTCTCGGGATTCCATGCGGGAATCGACGTTTGTTTGCCACAACGTTTCATTGTCTGGAACCGCCATCATCTTCAGGCGAAGAAGTTAGGGGTGCCTGTCATCGCAATTTTGTGCAAACTAACGTCAATACCCGGATGGAATCCCTAGAACTCTACACCCATTGAAAAATGAATCACACAAGCATTAAACTATTAAAATATGAACAAATCGTATAAATTATGTAAATTACTTGCATAGTTATTTTTACATTCAGTGCATTTGTGTTACACTTGATTTGTAACATCTCACTCATCATTCTTCAGAAGTATTGATCTCGGGAGAATTAGCACGATGAACAGTAGACAAGTTCCCCGATATTGCAATGGGAGTAATCCGTAACTCTATATACCTCAAGGTTTTGTTGAGAGAAATTGGTAGTGTAAAAGCAATTATGAAAACACTGGCGTCAGTTCAGAATTAGTTGTACGTCAAGAAAATCATATGTTAAGTGTAATTGATAATAAGTAAATGGTGTATTAGCAAGACGTTGAAGCATTCCCCATATCCCGTTTCTATGAAAATAATTAAATTATTTAACATTGCAAGTAGTGTTCCGCCAGACTGCTTAAGGGGAATATTCTCCTCAAACGTCCATACGTCCCTTCCCCTTCTCCTTTCCCTACTGCACATGTAAACAAACTATGTAGAATCCCACAGATATTAACTGATTTCTTCGTCTAAAACTTCCATATCTTGCAAATAAGATTATTATTTTTAAGATATACGTGTTTGGACACATGTGTACTTTTAATAATGTTTTTATGCTCATTCCGTTCGAAATATAAAAAATTAATTTAGTATATAATATTATATTTTTACAGAAAGTTAATTAAAATACAATATTTTTAACAAAATTTAAATTATTTATTGATTTAGAAACAACACCTTCACCATAATTATGAAAAAAGTCCATTTTTATTATATGTTAGCAATAAAAGCTAAAATTATGACATTTTTTCTGTTATTAACCATTTTAAGAATTTGTTACCAGAATGCCTGACTTTATTCAACCTAATTCTGACATGTTCATAGAACAAATTAATTAGGTAAGAATTTAGAAAAAAGAATATTAGAAAATTTATTTAAGTTTACAGTGTGTTGTTTGTGATATGACAACTTAACAGCCTTATATACCAGATTATAAACTGTAAATTAATTAGGATTTTTATTTCAATAATTTAATAAAATCACTTGCGCTTGTAATATAATATTTTTATTTATAAGAAATGCGGCCTACTACAAACAAATAAATTAATTAAAAGGGACGATTTTTAAATATCAGAGGGTTAATTACTTGGGGTAACTACGTGCAGCTGAGATTTTCGTTCATTCTTGACGAATATTCTTTCGTCTCCCGATGCAGTTAATAGGCGACTGGAACTTCTTTGTGTTGGAACACTCTCCACCTTTTGACTTTCTTCTTCCTTCAGGTTGAATTGTAAATTTGCCCTCTGTCCAACCTGCTACTGCCCGTGATTGAGGAAAATCCAGCTTTTCCTCTTTCTAACCTCTAGCTTACCTGGTTCTCACTACCTGGCTCTGGCTCACTAAGGAGCAACAATTCACACCTCCCTTTCAACTCTTGTTACACTCGTCAGCTTCGTCTTCTCTTCCAACATCCGTTCCACTCTCCAGGTTTGCCCTCCCTTCCACGTCCTGATCAACTCTCCTCCTCTGCCTCCTCGCCTTCTCAACGTCTTTAATATCTCTACATATTTTTCCATCTTCTCGCCTCCCAGATAAACTAGTATATTCCTTTTCTCCAAGGTAAACCGCTATCACATCCCACGTAATGTTTGTTCCGCCAATCGTCATAAAACTTCATCTAGCGCGGGAAATTTTCCATGACAAAGAGAACAGTGTTCTTCGGAAATTTTGAAGGGCAAACGTTCCTTCAGCAAAAATAAGTCTAATCTTATAAACCCGCAGACAGGCACGTCTCCCATCCGGTAGCCTGTCGCTGAGCCAGAATGTTCTTCCTGAACCTTTAGATCATTCAAAAATCCAAAAATTCTAATAAAATTAGGTTTAAAAAAAATATTATCAACTACCTAGGTGCCGGGCTCTGGCAGTAGTATTAATGTTTAAATATAACCATTTTACTTATGTTTTGATAATTTTTGTTATCCGTGATCGTAGTCGTCGCCGTCACCACACGCATACACGCAGGCTACGTAAGGGCATGTTATATCTTGTTCTATATTTCATTAGGGTAGGATCGATACTAATAGTGTCGTGGGAAGCACCGTAAAAGTAACAGTCCACGGAAAGTATTTATTCAACGGAATACCGGCCGATTTTGCATATTCAAATATTTCCACCCCCTAAAGGTGGTAGCCGTGTCTTACCGCAACCGGTCTGATTTTCAATGTCGCAATGAACATTTGGGCAAAATTTGGTTGAAATTTCTCCGCGTGTTAGATTTGTATGTAAAACATACATAAAAACAAGCACAGACATGTCATTTAGCTTTTTTCACACATAAACAATGAATTTGATTTTTAAGAACATGGTAGTTGATCCATCTACTTGGTCTATTTAGCGTGAAAATACTTGTAAATTTTATGAAAGTTTTATTAAGTAACAATATATTTTAGGTACTTAATAATTTTATAAAAATTATCATCTCTCGAGTGCGGCGCACACTCTACGCCGTATAAAAACAACGCCTTGGGCAGCTCACATAGAATTTTATTCTATTTAAGTTAACTTTGTTATTTAAAATGAGTCATGTCATAATCTAAAGTAGGTAAAAATGTATACCAAAACGTTGTTGTTTGAATAAACCGATCATAACTACATTTTATTCTGAGTAATTAATCACGAGTGGATTTTGTACATAACACGTGAGATCGGTCAGGAAAAAGATGTCAATCCCCTCTGGATGTAAAGTAAGTGGTTGGGTTTGTCACTGTGTACACCGGCAATTTGAAATGGCTGTATAAAAGCGCTGATCCCTGTGGGAACTTCTCGTGGTGACAGCCAAGTGCCTGGGTTACACTTCACCTTTGCATATTCATGAAAACGCCAACGACTACTGTCTCTAACATCGTCAGCGTCCATGACGCCCGCATTATTTCATTTTAAATAAAATATCATTTTAGGTAAATTAAGAATATATAAATTTCTGTTGAAGTTGAACATTTAAATATAAATTTGAACTTTAATTATGCTAAGAAAGCGATGGTTTGAATTGACTTAATGTCGTCGCCACCAACGAATAATAGACGAACTCAGTCTGTAATTGATAGCTGTTTAACTTATATATAGAACAGGTGATGAAGAATATTAAAACGGAATATGTAAAAGGAATCATACTCTAAGGAGAAGAAATAAAAACCCTACGCTTTGCCGATATTATTGTGGTATTAGAGAAGTCAAAAGAAGACTTGGAAACCATAATAAATGGCATGATCGGGTCCTGAAGAAAGAGTTCAATATGAGGATTAATAGAGGCAAAACCAAGATAATGGATTGTATGTGGAATAACGAAGGGTGTTAGATTGGGAAGGGATATTTTGACGGAAGTTAATGAATTTTGCTACTTGAGAAGCGTAATAACTAGGGATGGTAGAAATATAAGACATAAAGAGTAGGATATCACAGGCATTTGCTAAAAATGTTCGTATGGAGCGTGGCGTTATATTGGTGTGAAACGTGGACGTAGGAGTTGCGGAAAAGGGTGGATAGAATCACTGACGAGGAACTTCTAAACAGAATAGGGGAAAATAGAACAATATGGAAGACGTTGACCAGGAGAAGGGATACATAAATAGGCCACGTTTTGAGACATGAGGGATTTGAAAAAATAGAGTTGGAGTGAATTGTGTGTGGTAATAAGAGTAGAGGAAGGCAACGGATGGAATACGCTAAGCATATTAGGGAAGATGTGGTAGTAATGCGGTAATGCAAAGGTTGAGGAAAGTTGGTGTTGCATGGAGGGTTGCATCAGACCAGTCTTAGGACTGAATACCACACAGCAATAACAACAGGTCAGAATATTATTTATTAATTAAGTTATGTTTCATCCGACCAGTCTGAAGACCACAACAACAACAGGTCAGAATAGTATTTATTAACTAAATTGTGTCACGCCGTTTCGTTCCTATCATTGTAACCTCCTTAGTTGTGAAACAATTACTAAATAAGGATCACTGAAGTAATTGAAATAATAATATTCTTATATAATAACAAAATTTTATGCACACAAATAGCTCAAAGATTTTTAACAAATTTGTAAGTAAAGCACTAACTGTCTCCGAGGCTATTCGTGGAACTAATGACGAGGTGAACAATAATATATTTCCTCATTACAGTGTACCTATGAAATGTAAAACAAATAATTCCTTAAATTTCTTAGATGTTATAGTTATAGTCCAAAACCAAACAATACATACTAAATGGAATACAGAAACCACATATAACTATAATTCTAATCATCCTTCTGCAGAAAAAAATAGCCATGATATACAATTTGCCGGACAATGCTATAAAATTTGCTCACAAAAAGTATCACACGGAAAACCTCAACATTGTTAAAAATATCTTGAAATATAACTCTTATCCCATTTAGTTTATAAATAAATCAAAATTAGGCTCCAAAAATTGAAACAAATCACCACAGCACCCTAAAATCCAATTGGCCCCCGGAATAAAAACATATTCATAACACTCCCTTGTTTTGAACATATTCAACACACATTTAATTCTTTACTAAAATATTATGGTATTAAAATTATCTTTAGCACTAAAAATCCATTAAAGTTTGTCGGGAATACAAAACAATCGTTATCAATTCCGAAAAACGTAACATCGTTTACAAGATAAGTTGCTTACACAGCAACGATTGTTACATTGGCCGAACCGTAAGGCCGTTAAAGACTAGAATTATTGAATTCAAAAACAATGTCCAATAGAATAAAGACATTATTGTGTCCAAACATACACACGTAAAAAAAATTCGACTGGTCTAACGTTAAAATTTTAGACACAGAAATAAATTATTTTTCTGAACTAATCAGGAAAATGCTATAAATCAGATCTCATTATTCCTGTTTAAATATAAAAAATGATGCCAACAAAGTTAATAAAATTTATGGTTGTCTACTTAACTTTATGTTTAATTGTCAAAAGAAAAAAACAACTATTTTGTAATGAAAATCGATATTTGTTAAATTAATAATTTTAATTAAATTTGTAAACTTCTACGGAAAATTAAAGGCCTTTCCAGTCGGCTTAATCCTTCAAAGGTCCCACCACCCAATGGAAGGAATGCGGAAATATTTTGTTACTTCGTCATTACTTCCACTATATATATATATATGTAATATAATATATTATTATTTTAAATACAGGTTTCAGCAATTGTCTTATTAGGATCTGTCTTCACAAGATTAGTGGCTTTGAACGATTTGCACCAAATATGTGGTGTCGTTTTAATACAAAGAAAAAATAATTTACGTACCTAAAATTTAAAAGTATCTCAAAACCCCAAAAATTGCTGCTTCAACGTGATAATATTTGGTGAATTGGGTTTGTTTCATCTTACTGTGTGATGACTTTTTGGCTGATCCGTTTCGGATGCTCTCTTCTGATTGTCAACTTCGGCTGTCATCTGGAGTACAAATAATAGTTTCTTTATTTTGGAAAGAATGCATCACCAATTACTTGCCAATTTAATAAATCCTTGCCCTATTTCCCCTTGGCAAGGAGAATTAATGTAGACCTTCCAGGTCTCCGAATATTTTCTCACCTCTTTGTCATCACAGATTTCAGAAATCCCACTAGGGTCAAAAATTATTCCAGCGGTCCCATGTTTTCTGGCTCTTCACCACGCAAATGGAACAAAATACTTATCTTTCCATACTAAAAGGAATATATCTATCCTCTAAATGTAAACTTTTCTACATTAATATATACTTAATATCTAGAAAATATAATTTACTATAAGTCTAATACTTTACACTGACTCGTCTATAAGTCATTGTAGTGCAGAGAAAACTTAAGAATTGTAGAAACTTGAAACACATTTTCCATCCATTCAAACAATTCTGAATAATCCCACCGAAACGTTTAACGATATGATAAAGAAATTATAATAATTAAATTAAAACTATTTATACGTTGAATGAATTGAAATACAATAAATATTTAGTTTTTTCCTCTAAATAAATATTTGTCAAATTGTCTTTGTAAAATAAATAACATTTTTATGTTTTAAATGATTTTGGTTATCGAATAAATTTAACAAGCTTTAATTTACCTCTACCTATAGTCAGGTTTGAATAAAGTTATAGTTAACCCAAATAATTTTGAATTATTCACTGTGTAGATACGTTTACAGTCAAATTAAATGAGTACAATATTGTCACTAAAATTAGTATTTATTTGTTTCTGAAACAATTTCTAGTAGTTAATGCTCTTAATTGATTTAGAACTCTTCACGTTCCTTTCCCGCATAACAAAGTATACGCTTAGGTTTCTGAGAGCTAAATGGTATCTTTCCATCTCGCTAGAGCTGACAGTCAATCCCTCGAGGAGATTGCTGAGACCTTCTTGAAGCGAGCAATAACAGCCTAGCATCCCATGGGATGGGAGCGAGCCAGTCGATAAGCCTCCTAGAGGACTCAGCCAACAATCACCACGATGACAGCCCGGACCCTGGGATTCTTCGTCTAAAGCCAGCTCAGTGACAACAGTAGCGTAAATCATTTCAAAGATTACTCAGTTTTAGTTCACTGTACACGTTTAACGACATAAAGTGAATTTTAAATGTTACATCCGATTAATATTTTGCTTCATATTTGCACGCACAGAACACAACGATGTTCGGTTTATACCCTGATGAATGTATCCTGTTACTAAAAAAAATCCTGTGATTAACCCTTAAACAGCTCGTCCTATAACTTTAAGGTCAGGAAAAATACCTTACATAGAACTATCTTTTTTTTGTTCTGGATACAAGAAGTAAAGACGGATTAATCAAATATGTATTCAGTATTTGGTTGATGTTATTAATGGCTGCGTAACTGAACTGAAATTCTTAAGCGAAATAATTTAATTATTTTTGAACGATCAAATGTAGAATTATTTTGAGGTTATAAAATTAATTGTTGCGTTCTACACTTTATGACAGTTTATTAATTTTTCCTTAAATTTTACATTACAAAAGAACAATTTGGTTATAAATATGTCTGAAACATACGAATAGAGAGTAATGTGTAAGAACTTGTAGCGCAGTAGGACCCCACCCTAGTTTTATTCAATTTTTTTTGGAATTTTGAATGATCTAAAGTTCAGAAAGAACATTATGGCTCGGCGACAGGCAGGTCAGAAGAGGTTTTTCCCGGCGCTAGGCTGCCTAAGGCGGGACATGCCTGTCTGCGGATTTATAATATTAAACCTAGTTTACTGAAGGGACATAAACCCTCAAAATTTCCGAAAAATACTGTCCCCTGTTCCATGGAAAATTTACCGCACTGGACGAAGGACTCACCAAGATTGTCGGGATAGCGTTTTCCATTGGAGAAGGGATATACGAGTTTAACTGAGAGGTGAGAAGCTGAAAAACTGGGCAGAATGGTTCTGGACGTTGAGAGGACGGGAAGGTAGAGAGGGAGAGTTGATCAAGACGTTTAGAGGAGGCATAGGAGGTGGCGTTGAGAAGGCGAGGTGTAAGGGAGAAGAATTGATCAGCACGTGAAATGCAGGAGGAAGCTAGAGTGCATCAAGAGTTGAAAGTGAGGTGTGAATTATTGCTCTTTTGTCAGAAAATTTTTGATAGCAAGGTAGGCTAGAGGGAAGAAGGAAGAAAAACTGGGTCTGCCGGCAGACGGAAAATTTACAATTAAACCCTTAAGGAGGTAGGAAGTTACGGTCGGCTAGTAACTGCGGCGAGAAACGAATGAAATAAAACAGGTTCTTCAATTGAACGAAATCTCTGCACGTGGTTACGTCATAAGTAATTAACCCTGAAATTTAAAAATCGTTTTTAACAGTGCGCAGGACCCCTATTAAGTGGCTGTTTTTTAATAAAATTATTATGTTATATTCTGAAGCGCCAGTACATCAATAAATAATTAAAATAATAAAACCCCTATATCATTACAAACTTCATCCTATTTAGAATGGCGACGCAGAATTTTAGTTTCAAGTAAACAACTTTCTCGCTTTCGTTTCGTTTATTACACAAAGTGAATTGTAAGTATTGTTGCATAAATTTTAATTATACATGTTATGTGTGTCATAATTCAATACCTGACTTGTTTTTATTTTTATATTAATGGTAAATTATAACTGCACCTGACGAGATAAACGGAACGTTACGTCGTGGAATTGTCATTAATATGTACTAAATTTTGAATATTATGTTTTATTTATTACTACATTTGTTGTTGCAGCCATGTATTTTAATGAAATCAGTTTACTATAACTGTTGATGTGTTAAATTAAGCCTGGAGCTAGTTACTTTAATTTATTCCGCATTATTCATGAAAATGAATAAGACGTAATGAAATATTTGACAGCTTTGTTGTTCCTTATATTTACTTGTAAGTATAATTAATATATACAATGGTTGCATTAAACGATATTTAGTTCAGCTCAGTTAAGGGTTTATATAATTATCAATTATCTTTGAAATTTGTCTTAAACAGATTTTCAGATTGCTTCTGAGTACATAAATAAACAAAACTTACTGATTTTTACGATTCATAATTACAATCTATTTTTATATTTTACTCTCTTCGAGTTATTCCATTTGATATGTAGCATAACTTTGTTTTCTGAAATGATTCCAAATAATACAAATCCTACTTCAGTTCCCATGAACTGGTACCTAACAATAAAAGTTTCACAAGCTACGTAATATTATCCTGTAACCACATTTCTTATTTTCTAAGATCGAAATACGCTTTGTTTTAATGGCTCATCTCTGTTGTTCTTGTACTTAAGTGTTTCTTGGACTTACCGTTTTGTTAAAATTAATGAGATCCTTAATTATTCACCAGAATTAATTTCACAACTCCTACAAAGTTTGTGGCTCTTTCAGATCCACATTCTAACCCGGAAATAAAGTTATGTAATTAACTTCAATTTAATGAATTTCATCTTAGAAATATTGTTGAAAGCAAAGAAAATTACGCAGAAGTTTAGACGACTTATCTTCAGTTAATAATGTATATTACTTCATACTAATTGCTCCCGTGTTTAATATCACGTTCATTTCCGTATGGGGTATTATTTTTCAGGGTCAAGATAAGCCTAATTTATTTATCATTCTCAAAATTCTTATTAGAATTTATTTCTCACCGCTAAGATAAATGCAGTAAAAATATACCTCATGAGAGGAAAATATGTTTTGAAACGTTTTATATTGTAACAATTTCTTTTGAAGTCTTTCACTGCCTCTCAACATGAATAGATGGTCATATTGAAACGATGAACAATTTTCTCTGTTACTATAAAAACTTATAGTTTCAACATGACGCGTATTGATAATAAAAAGTTTCGTGTTTTCCTTTAAAATGTTACGCAATGCTTATATTTTTATTTTTCCTGTAAGAAACTTTATTAACATGTTAAGAATAATAATAAATTTCAGTATTTCATTTGAACAACGTATTTTGTAACGGAGTATAATTTACCGACACCTTCTGCAGTTAATAAATTTGTCATTCTGTATAATGTATAATATATACATATACATAACGTGGCATTCTTAAAATAAATATTTATGGAAAAAGTGATAGATTTTATCACACCTTAAAGTGAGTTTCGGTGGTGCTAAGCTGAAAAGTGAGCAATTCTCTCTCTCACACACTATATATATGATTCATAAATAAATAGGTGATTTATTTAAATTCATTTTAATTAAATCAAAATTTCCGGGTCCCGGAACTCATAGGGTCATTGCAATTCAGGTAATGGGGCCTGGAATAACAAAGATCTATTTAAGCGGCTCTGTGACGGATTAGGAAATGCCGCCGCTGACCAGTCAGGGTCATAAACCCGTCAGCGGTTTACCAAGGATCCCACAATATTTAGAACGTGCGAATGTTTCACACAAGAACTGAGAACATCTTTGTGCGTAACGTTTCGCGGTTTGGGAAGAGTTTGATTGAAGATGGCTCGTCACTTCCTAATTTTCGATCTGCAAAGGAGATAGGAGGCTTCGAGATCGATGGGAAAGGATGAGAAAGTAAATTACTGATAAGATTTCAGACAGATCAGTTGTTGAGGGAACGTGATAGAGAATTGGTGGAAGACATTTAGGTGAGTTAAGTTTGAAATGTGAGATAGTTAATTGAGTTGTCCATTTAGATCCAGATTCTGTGCCACCGATTCTACTTCAATGAGTGCAAAGGTTACTTACTGTCGGTGATCATGTGCCTGAGAAACGTTCCTGTCCGTTGATAACGTATTATTGAAGTCGTCAACTAAACTTCACAGTGGTCATCGCCCAAAAGTTATATTTGAAATCTAAAGCCCAAGGTATATGACGTCACTATTCCCTGAAAAAAGAATCATATTGTTTTGACAAAGCAGTAAGATAATTTTATCTGGTTGATGTTTTATATCTGATTTATATAAAGATTAATAAAATTTTGACCAATTTCATGCTTTGTTATAAAACACTTTAAAAATCAGAAATCAGCGTTTCGGTAGTTATTCGTACTTTCTTCAGATTATTATCCTGAGGAAAAATATGGATAAACTTCGTGTTAACAGAAAGCAAACATTTTACAAAATTTCCCAACAGAAATAATGTATTAAACAAATAGGTGCACAGCTGAGAACTCCAACCTAATTATCACAATCAATTATAAAACGTAACAGAAATTTGAAATACTTTCAAGATCTCGCCGAAGATTCACCATAAATGTACCACTTGCTCACATCTTTGTAAAAGTGAAAATCAGGGACTCAATAGGCTCATATATGTTCCTCAACAATTTGTCCCCTGGGAATTTAAAATTAAGTGTCGGAGACTCAGTGAGTATTTAAACACTCAAATGAAAAACGTAATTCAATAATACATTTATACATAGATGATACGAAAGTTATAAAAACATAAACAATTAGGAAAGAAACCTATAAAACTACAGATTCACTAATATATTAATACTACAGAAGGCCTTTTTTAAGACAAGTGCTGGATTGTTTAAGACTGAAGAAAATAATTTATTACAAATATTACTTAATTTTTAAAAGCAACATTCTGAGAATTGATGATATCCTCAGTTGTTTTCAGAAAAACAGTATGAATACGGTATCAAACTCTTACGCGTCTCGCCCTCAGCTTAATTATAAATTATAATCAAACACAAATCAGTGTGAACGTCTCACTGCTTTCATTTCGCAACGACTCACCAGATTTCTGCGTGCTTTTTTTTGTTAACAGGCTACATGAGGGTGATCCTGAAACAGGCAACTCCCCTTTAATAGCATAGGAAGGGAATTGAAAAGGGGGGATGCGGAAGGTAGAGCAAGGTAGCCAAGGGTTAACTAGGGCCCCCGGGCTATGGTTTAAGGATCCTACCCGGTGTTTCACCTAAAGAGATGCAGGAAAAACCCTAGAAAACCTGCATCAGGTAGGTCGGGCATTGGGTACTATTCTCACGCCCTTCCGAATGACAGGAGACGAGTCTGCTGTGGGGACGCAGCATTCCCTTCTCTGTGTCTCCACCAGTTTCAGGAGGCAGTTGGCCGACTGATCCAATGGGATCAGCGGACAGCTCTTGCCATATGCCCAAGGTCTTTGACCCCGGTACATATACCTCCTAAAATAGGTGAAGGTGTCTCGGCATATGAGAACTTTGATAAAAAGTACCCAGAGAGAGTGCGAGGCATTCCCGACATGATCAGGTGAGCCCCACAGTCACTCATTTCTGCGTGCTTACTTCGTTCCGCGCCTTTATAAATTGTCGGCTTCTTATGTCGGCGAGTCAAGCAAGACCGACAACAATCTAGTCTTGCGGTTGAAGACCATTAGGGACGGAGCCGTATCTTGATTTTACAGTATATATATATATATAATTCCCTCAGAAAGCTGGCCAAAGTAAGTAATGCACCCGGACAAGTGAGGAGACCTTAGGGGAACACCTTATGAAATCCGAGTTGTCTGGGTGGATGGTGCTCATCTGTGTGCGGCTAAGGTGCCTTTACATTTACAAAAAAAATGTCTCACGTAACAAGGCATAAGAATTTACGTATTTCAAAAAGTATATTCAGTTTTTTTATGTTGAATGAAGGACTGAGTTATTATTGTATTAAGGTAGTTATGCATTTAATAATTGTAGTTAGATATTGGATTGGAGAGATTGACCACAGTTGTATTTTGGCTGCGAAGTTAGCATCTTGTGTTAATTTCACGAGGCGGTAGTCTAGTATTGGTATCAGGACTACTTTTCGGGTAGCTTGAACTTGTGCAATAATATTAAATTTTAATAATGTACTTATATTTCAAAGGAAGTAGAAATGATTCGATTGAAGCTCAAGTAGGAGCGTATAGCAAATTTAGAAGTAAGATAAGAATGGAAAAATGTTGACCGGTCCAGGGACTCGAACACCGGACCTTCCATTTTCCAGGTGGGTACTCTACCTCTAAGCTAATCCTAATCGAGGTCCAAGGATCGAATCAACATTACTCCATTCCTCTAATCACCTACAATTTACTAATCCCATTCATCACAACCAAATTTCTAGGAATTATGCTAGGAATGGACAATATGAAATAACTTAAATTTGATATTTGCTGTAGTTCCTGTAAATGGTCGAATAACTTTCTGAAAGAAAAATCATAGGCTGTGGTTCTGTGAATTATATTGTGTTACGCATTTAAAACACGGTTCTTAAAGAAAATGTAAATTCTAATACTTACTCAATTAAAACAAAATTTCGTACTAATTTATCATATTATGTTCCTGATATTTGTGTTTAGGGATTAAATTGTTCATCGAAGCAGAAAATAAATATAAGAGCAAAATTGTCCGTAATGCAATACTGTGTATTTAAAAGTAACTAATATTTACCAAGTTGTCCTGACTCTTTGTTCTTCTAAAATCTCCAATTCTTTCTAAATCTAAAAATATCACGAATACAAAAAATGGTTTCTCGGTCTTCGAACCGGGTAATCTTCGTAAACATGGATAGCTCTTCCATTTTATTCCAAAATACCTATGACTACATAGAGAGAGACGATTGATAAATATAATGTATTCAAGGAAATTGATTGTGTAGAACATGACAATGCACACTGGATAAATATCACTTCACCACGTGTACAATCATATGATTCCTCAATTATGTGAACTGTGTTGGACAATATAAAGTTCGTTTGTATAAACTTTATACATTTGCAGATTTACGAAATTATTTGGTTGCAAGTGAAACCACGTATCAGGCCTGAGAAAAAGATTAGAAATTTTATATCGGACACGTGTCATATTATGACGTCATCAGCGTTTTGTTTATAATCCCATCTTTTTTTAGTAACAGTATTAACAAAAATTTCGATTTAACCAAATTATTCACTAATTTTTTTTGGTTAACAGGTTACATGATGTTGATCCTGTAACAGAGGCAATTACCCTTTAATAGAAAAGGAAGGGAATTGAAAGGGGGAGACGTGGAAGGTAGAGGAGCAAGGTAGCCAAGGGTTGACTAGGGCCTCCGGCTGTAGTTTTAGGATCCTACTCGGTGTTTCACATAAAAGAGATTCAGGGGGAGAACCCTAGAAAACCTGCATCAGGGGCTGGAGACGTTCCGGCGTGGCACCAAATTCTTCACATGTAAATTCAATAATTTTTTGGCTGACGGAGCCAAGGAGTAAATAGGATGTATTGCAAAATTTTAAGCCTGAGAAAAACTCAAAATGGAGATGAAACGTCGCTTTTGTGATTAAATAGCCACAAAATTAAATGCTGCCTTTTGGGTCGTCTTTTTATTTATTGTAAGTTTAAAGTCAGTAAAGTTTGTCATTTTATAATAAAACATGACCAAGTTGTTTTAAAAAAAATTGACTGAAAAATGAATAATAATTTTCTAGACAGATTGATATGATAAATATTTAAATAATGGAAATAAATTTGTAAGAATTATAATTGATAGCGCTGACATCGATTAATAATGGGGGCAAGGGGTCTTATGAGATAAGTCTCTGACAGTGCCTTTAAACAACAATCAAACAAAAATTACTGCGTAAAACAATTATTAATTTACATTCATTGCAATAGTGGGCTAGAAAAGTAATTTTTAACAACATTAAAGCACGAATAAGAAAGAAAATTTAGTTTCTTATAAGGAAAATTGTTGATAATACGAAATAAAAACTCATAAAATACAGTGTTGACCGTAGGTTCGTTTCAATATAAAGAAGCGAGCTAGGCTGCTGACTAATTGAACGGTAGAGCAGCAATGACCGCGGTCGGGTAATTTTAACTTCTAATTGAGATGTTACATATAACTAGTTGACAGAAGGGAATCCTGTACCATTACTTCGATTGCTAAAATGTTTTTGAAAACAAGCTCCAGGGTTTCCCCTGGTGACCTAAAAATGTTGCACTTGTAATGCAAGAGCAACTGCACGTGCACATCCCTTACGACAATAAGCAGTAAGGTCCAAGTCAAATCATCGGAGGAAATTAAACTAACAGGTCCCGGTAGTCATAAAATTAATAAAAAACGGAACATAGGAGATTTTTGGGTTCTTATTAATAACTGTAAATTTTTGGAGGTATTTATTACGTTCAGAATATCGAATCTGCAGCATTACTGAGTATTCGGCAATTATCAGGAAGAGTACCTTCATTAATATGGCTGATTCTGGGTGTTAGTTAAAAATTCGATGCCAAGATTTGTTTTTATCCCACCTAGATCCATAAATAGATTTATTGCAAGTATCTGACCCAATTTATGAAGGAATTAATCTTATTTTATTGTTTATATATATTACCAACAGTAGTTTTATTGTAATTAAATATTTTTTTTTTAATTTTCAATTCTAATTTTTACTTAAATATTAATATTTTACACAACCCTACCACAATAATTAACGCTATTATTATTATAAGGAATCCAAATTAAATTTCATATGTAAACTAAACTGAAATATTAATTGTTCATTACCTGGTAAATCGTTGTTTGCAGTTTCAAAACAGTACAATAAAATAATAACTGCCGGAACTACATTGTGCATTAAGCCATACAATTAATGACTACATTTTTCAATTCACAGCTTGTAACTTTCCTTGTTGAGTTGTTTACGAGGATCTAAATATTTAGCTGGATATGTTTAGAAAACGTTGAAGATGACTATTAAAATTTTTCGTACACTCCAAAATTTTTAACTCCTAGATTAATTGCTCTTCAATTTTCAAATTTGTTCACTGATCGGAAGACACTTGCAATATCTTCACCACGTGGCCGTAGAAATTTGTGTATGCTCAATCTTGTAAAGACAAGGAAGAAATGTGATTCCGTTAAATTCCCGGACATAAAATGTTTTCGGAGTGTACAATAGATGTTAAACGTTCATTGTTTCCAGACCCTTTCCGGCCGTTAATGAATAAAAAGTTGCGGTATGGAAATGCCCGCTATAAAACGGTCACAGTACCTGATGTATTCTTCATACTTCCGACTGAAATTAACCCACGAAAGAAAGTTTCTGAATATCCAGAAAATTTATGGATAAAATCTCAGATTCTTTCCTTTTATCCGAGTCAATTTAAAGACAGAAATAAATATTCCATCAGAAAACAAATTGCTCGTAATATCGATATTCTCTCTCTCTCGTCTTTATCCCCGCCTCATTCTCCGTCTCTCACTCCACCTCCCCTCCCAGCCTATTTCCCCGTCTCCTTTCTTGTCCTCTATTACAATATTAACTGCTATACTTTAATGAAAATAATTAAAATCAAGTATAATGTTGTAATTTTATTGTTTCAATATTAAAATAACTTTGTAAATTTGATTACTGTGTAAAGATGTGTTGGATTCTAGTATGCTTACGTGGTTTACAGTTTATATTTATAATACGTTTTCATTTGATTTTTGTTCTTTTGTTTCGCAATGAATAATGTACAGAGAATGGCTTGTCAATGTTAACCCTAATTTTTACAATGGTAAAGCTTATAAAGACATGTATTTTTTTCTTTTTCTTTCTATGAAAAATATAAAAAGTTGTTTTAAGATTTTGTGGTGTAGTTACAAGTTTTGTAATTGGAATGGCTAAATTTTGAAATTTGTAAAAATTAAACTAAAATTAGTAATATTTAAATTATTCATTTATAAATGTTTGGGGTTGAAGAACTGTCTGTAGCAGTAACACGTGAATTATTACGCTTTTTATGCTTTATAGTTGCCTAATTTCCGTATTCAGTGACCATTACTATAGGAGTACGATTCGTTATGTCTTTTGGTGTTATTCAATGTTAATTCTTTTAAAATTGAAATATTTGTTCGTCAATAGTGGACGTTCTTAACGACTACAAAAGTTTTTACACTAAGAAAAAACACTTTAAGCAAATTACGAATAATATCATGTAAGGAGTGAGAAGAAAAAGACACTTTTGGAACAGAGAAAAAACGATCACAAAGGCACATATGGACTGCTTAGATTTCTTATGTGAACGATTTTAGAAAGTCTTATTAACAGATGGAGATATATGTAATAGAACTATGTGAATCTCTTCTTACTTCCCAATCTGGCCGATGAGTGCCGACGAACAAACAAACAAACAGAGGTCTGGAAGGCAAGAGAGTTGAGAGGCTTCATTTTTATTATACATGCACAATATGAGGTTCCAAAGTTAGGAACGAACCGTAGTGTACGAACTACTCTCCCTCTCCCTCTCTCTCTCTCTCTCTCTCTCTCTCTCCCTCTTCCTCTCTTGAAACACCAATTTTTACGAAGAAATGAAGATGAATATGAACAGCCACTGGAGAAGAACACAGTCCCTACCTGGATTGGTTAGCGATCGAAGACCTTCTGCTGGTTTCATAGCGGGGCAGTCAATAATGATGTGCGGAACAGTCAGCAATCTCAGCATAAAGGCTGAGGAGACCTAGAAAAGAGATGGTGTGGAAGG